>JAYESA010000010.1:163659536-163917036 GCA_036927795.1 Iris macrosiphon | reverse complement strand
AGTCAAGTAAGTTCGGAAGCCTCTTCAAGTAGCACAATATCGCCAACGTCATTGGGTTGATTCCCATCGGCGGCCTCTTGAGGTTTATGTTGGCGACCATGTATTCCTTCGAATTTTTCCTACCCGCGGTGTCATGACCCGCACCCGGTATAGGGGAACGAGCACGTGGGTACGTCCAGCCTACGCCGCAGCATCAGCGGTATAATACTGTCTAGGTCACAATACTATTTATCAATCGCACAAGAATATCCAACTCCATAAGGAGACACAGATATCATAATATAATATGGAATATACTAAATCACATAACTAAAGCACGATGAGATATCGAAGAAAATAAATGAAATACAAGACAAGTCTAAACAACAATAATAGTCTAACCTGCAATCAATAACATCCAAGTCTCCAAGTATGCCGGAAACAAGTCCTCTATGTCACAGTCTGGAAAAAATATTCAGTCAGGATTGGAGTGAAGTACAAGCACTAACAGCAGTTCCATGTATATTGACAAAAACTATAATACAGTGTAAAGAAATACAAGATGGATATAAATACTGGCAATAAACAATACTAAAATAATGAAATACTAGAAACAAGAAATACTGGAGCATATGTCATCATTAATGGTATAACTAGCAATGAACAGGAATACAAGTGCATGCTAAAATAATGATCTAGAATATAAATGAATACTAGAACAATAACTAGAATATAGAGAAATGCTAGATCAATAAACTAGATAATACATGTATAGACTATCTAGCTAAGTGTGTGAAACATCAGCATATCATGTGATCGGCTTGGGACTGATCAGGCTTGCTATGTATGACTAGCTATGATTCATGTAAGGTAAGGCTAACCATCCGGGTAGCTATGATGCAAGCAATAGTCAGGCTAATCATACATAACAGGCTATGAGGCATGTAATTGTCAGGCTGCACCGACATGAGGTATGGGTAAGCTATGATGCATGTAGAGTTGGGTATGATCACATAATCTACTAATATTTTTCCGTTTCCCCAACTAGCACGATGGGTTCCAATCATGACTCCTCGTGACCGGTCTCGATGATGCCAACTCGTGTATACATAGTGTCAGAATCATGTACGCTATACAACTAGAATCATAGAGATAATCAACATAATAAAAACTGTCAGAGAATGTACTCACCTGTGGTCCTTTGCTGGCAATACTAATGTCCAGTTTCTGAGGTCTTGTCTGAATAATCCAACAATCCTATAGACATTATTTAATGATAATACAGAATCAGTCGCTACACTAACATACACACAATCAATAATACATAATGAAATCAGAGACTATGCTAGGGGTGACACTTGTCATCTAACAGAGTCAAGTATGCATCTAGCTGCATGAGTGACACGTCTACAATTGCTGTTAAATTAGGCAGTCAATCACCAAAACATGTCTAGCCAGTACGTCAGTGTACATAAGGCAGTCTACTCACAATTCTCAAGGTCACATGGTCAAAGTAAATATGGGATATCTGTAATTAATACTAGGGTCATACAGTACATATACAACTATGTTCATACTAGTATTAGTATTTAATTGCTTATATATATATTTACTCATATATTTATATATATATCAACCAATATTATGTGCATACCAATTTGAATATTATACACATACGTGTACGTATATGCATACGAGTTTGGGTTATTTGCAGGGTCTCTTGCAATCACCATCTAATGAAATTGTCATGGGGCAATACGCTAGATCCTAACATTTCACACATACGTATATGTACACAACATGAAGAGAGTAACTCGAACCCGCGAGCACGCGAATAAGGGGAGGTTCGACGTCGAGGTGGACTGCTCCTGCTGCTACTGTTCAGGCGAGGCTCGTCGATTTCAGCGGCCTATCGAGAGAAGAACGGCAGTTCAGCGTCGAGGGAAGGGGCTCTGGTGATCGGGTTTCAAGCGAGGGATGCTCGGGGTGTCAAGGCGTGCTCAAGCGAGGGATGTCAGGTTCATGTGATGGTGGTTCAGCGGGTCGGGGCCGTCCAGTCGATCGGCAAAAGGAAGTTCAGCAGGACCGGGTGTCGATGATGATGCCGATCGGTGGAAGGAGGCAGTTGCGGGTTGAAGGAGTACAGGCGGGTTCGTCAGTCGGGAAGGAGACGGGAGGATGACTCCGGCGGGTCGGATGGACTGGACAGGTGATGACGAAGGGTCCGGTGAAGATGACGAGGTCGACGGGGTCTGCGAGTAGGGAGGAAGGGGATGGTGGTGTTGGCGGTGTGTAGCGGCGGTTCAGCTCCGGTCAGCAAAATGATGATGACTTGCGGGTTGATGTAGGAGATAAAGTCGGCTGGGTTGGTTTAGGTTTAGGTTATGTGAAGAAGGATGGTGGGGACGATGTAAAAATATAATGGAGGAGGAGAGTTTGAATGTAGGAGAAGAGGTTGATGGTGATATCCTAGGGATTAGGGTCGACCATGCCTTGGGATGGGGTTGCTTTGGGAAAATGTTTATGATGTGTGATATATATAGAAAAGTGTGGGTGGTTAGGATGTTGCTCTATTTTAATGGAGGGCCATGATTAAACATGAAGGAAGTGCACAACCAAAGGGGAGAGAGTGGACCGGTCAATGGGGGGGTTGTTTCTTCATGTGCTTTGATCAATTGGATGGTGACACCTCATTGCTCTTTTGCATAAAAGTTTTCAACAATTGGAAAATTGCATAGAAAATAAAAATTAGGATTTGATAATGAAAAACACCATGTTTGGTGTGATGTAGTGGATGAAAAGGGTGTGTGGTATTTAGTATGAAGCTTGAGGGTGTGAATGGGGATTTTATTTGGTGTTGGATCTAGTTTTGGGTCAAGTTGGGTCCTTACACTAATTTAATTAAAATTAATGTAAACGGTGTTCTAAAATTAATTGGAAGTACATGAGATTAAAATTAGGTGGGATACAAATATCATGGACATAGAAGACTCAGAATAGAATATTATCATAATTTGGGTTGTACAAAACGGATCAAGATTTTGTCTCCAATTTTGATTGGAACGCACAAAGATACAAAGTCGAATTTATTTAAAATTAAAAAATAAATGACCGGACGAATATTGTGCGACTAAAATAACACAAGAGAGCATATTTATGAGTTACACAAAGGTCAGAATGGAAGACGGGCACGTCTAGGACAATGGTGTAAAATTTGTTGGAAGGCAAAAGCTAGTATAGCGCTCCCAATATCGAAGCAACGGTAAGGTACAACAATCAAATAAAATCACAAAATAAATATAATCTCCAATATTTAATTCTCCAAAATGCTATTTAAATCCATAACCCTATAATTTGGTCAGAGGTTCAACTAGTGGGCTTCTAGGTCTAGTCCACTAACTCATGCATTAAAGAACACTATATATATATATATATATATATATATATATATACATATACATATCATGCAATTATTTAAAATAAATACACACAATACTCATAATAAATAAAATGACAAAATTATCCCTATTTTTTAATGTGGTAGTGACAAGTCTACCCTACTTAGAAAAATTTTGTCCTCAAAATTTAAGATCCTCAATAGTTGTATTTATTTATTTATTTATTTATTACCATCAAAATTTAAATTCATCAAACCATATAATCATGAAGTAAATCCATATTGTTATTTCACAAATCTTCAAAATTCTATAAATATCATATTTCTTGAAAATCTTCAAATTTAAAATAAAATTCCATTATTATCACATTCTCCTCCAAAATCTTAAGTAAATAACTAAATAAAAGAATTTAATATCCAATCCTCAAATTTTAAATCCAATCAAAGCATATATATAAAATTTAAATCTTATCCAAAAATTTGAATTCATACACTAATCCATTAATCATCTTACTCCTCTTAATTTTTTTTCCACATCATACTCAAACACTATAATACTTACGAAGTCTTCAAATACAACATTCAAAATATAATTTTTTAATTTTATACCTTGCAATCAAATAAATATAATGATAATCTTCTTAAATTCCTCAAATTTTAATGACAAATTCAATCATATCTTAATCTTCATAAAAATCAATGATTTAACAAAATCGTCAATTCTGCCATATTAAATTCTCAACTCTTTATTCAAATTAATGTTTATCCTCAAAATTTAAGGCACCTTGTCTCTCTCTGTCCAGTCATAACCTCTTCATTAATCTTCACTACGGTCAAACCCCCAACAATCAAGGTCTAAGAAAATCCTACTTACAGTCATACAATATTGCAATATAGGAAAAACATGCATGGTTATGGTCTGTTTTGTCATGGTATTATAGTCTCTATCAGGGTGTACTACTAACTAAATTCTAACAAGAGAATCATTGATACAAACCACGGCACTAAGAAATCAATCAATCAATAAAATAGACGAAAAAATAGAAGGAAGGAACAGAACATAACCTGCTAACACAACCATAGGTTAAATGATGCATCCAAAGTTTGATACCTCTATCCCTGTAGGTACCACTATTTCTACTATTAGCACAACCACTGCTAGCTCTCTTACCTACCGCAACTGTTTATACTAGTTGTTCTTATCACTCAAGTGCACGCCAAGTGCAACACAACACACTAAGTATTGATCCCTCTAATACGACTCTAGATGGACACGGAAGTCAGTTTGCAGTGCCATCTCAGACATGTTCAAGCCAACAGATCCTTACACATGCACTTCATCCACTCATATACTGCTATACATTTCTTACCCACCATAAAATTTTATCCTCAAAATAAAAATTTTAAAATTTAACTTCTCGAACAATTTAAAATAAAATGTATATACTTTCCTCAAAAGTCAAATATTCAAACATTGAAATAAAATTTTTATCACTTCCAAAAATCTTTACAGCTTTAACTATGTTTATTGAATTGAATTTGAATCCTCAAAAATTTTAATAACATAAAATCTCAACTCCTCAAAATTCCTAAAATTGAAATTTATTTCCAATCTTCAAATTATAAATTCAAATCCACATCTATCTAAGTATACATATATATACTCATAGTCTCTAACACACAAGATACACACAGATACCCCAATTATCTATAACCCTCAATTGTGTACTAAATTTTGTACTGTCCGGATTACTTGCACTATTACTTCCAATAATTTTCTATCATATTCACTGATACACCAATATAATATTATCACACAAGGTACTTACTGTTACTAGCATATTTCTTAACTAATCCTTGATATAGAAATACTAGCACTATTGGTATAGTAACACTAGCTTCATCATTAAATTACCTCATCACACTCACTAGAACTCATGATCACTTGCACTAGTTATAACACCCATGTTTTACTTCACTCTCAAAGGCAGGCATATGGTTCCATATCTCGATTGCTGTATAAGTATCTCCCTTTAACCTTTTACAAGCTGATACACTAATTTGTGATACACTTCATACCTTCCATGTCCAATCTTGATATTTCTTAACCCATGGCACACTATTGGAATTTTCTAATACTCATGTTTACACCTTCATGAACTTTCGTACTGACATTCAATACCCACTGTACATCCTGCACACAATTCTAGACACTCTTCCACCTATTGCTTCCAACACATCACTGTCCTAAATATCAGGTGATACATCCATCACTAGTCATATACCGGTATACTCAGATCAAATCACATCAAGCCCTACTTTTATCTATAACACAAGTCTTATTATCGAGCATAATGTATTCTTATTCTCTCACACTCTCCTATACACTTATGGGTATCCTCCTACTATGGCACACTCAATAATGCCCTGCATGCATATACATTTATTTACTCTTGTCACACCCAAGTATCAATCATCAAATTGAATATCATGCTCCATTAATTTTTAACATAATTTCCTTGATACTTAATTGTTTACATGGATCACCCAACTATATGAATTCATGCCTATCCAGGACTGGCATGCTGACTTTGATACTAACTTCTGGAACCATCACTGATACTCTTTACTCCTTCTACCTATAAAACCAATACTAATTATAATGACACCTTATCATAGAACTATTGCTACAAGGTACTACGCTACGAGTTATCTCTAGATTGATGCCTATTGCTCATATGTCCAACCAATAAAAACTTACAGACTCACAAGCCATACTCAGTCAACATTGATACTCAAGACACAGACCTAATTGCAAGTCACCAATTATCACACTAACAAGGAATCCCAAATGAATTAAAGCTCAAAAAGAAACTGGACTAAGGACTGAAGGTAACTCTACTGCTAGCAAGAAAATGATGGGACAAGGTCCTATAATAACAGAAGTAGATAAGTTTTGAGATAATAATTTAAGAACCAATTTAAGATACAATATTATAATCATACACGTTTGTCCGAAATTATGACACTCAGAATCCTCGTCACGCCAGTAAGCATAACTGCGATGATAGGTTCCATAACTAAGGTGTGCAACTCTATAATCACGTCATCTAGAATCCTCACCACGCCAACCGGTATGGCTGCGAAAAACTCTAAATTCATAACTAAGGTATGTATATCCGAAGTCAGGTTCCTACATTTCTGCCACGACAGCTAATGTGGCTGCGATAAACTCTAGGCTCCATAACCAAAGTAGATATTTTACCTTTCTCACTGTCCTCATCAATATATGTCATCAGATGATACCGTAATTTAGTCCAGAAAATTCAACTCGATAAGAAATCAAACTCAACAATGACACCAAGAATTAAATTTAACAACTGATTAACAAGAATTAAATTCAATAACAACGAGTTAGAGCGGACGGAACAAGGAGAAAAGATCTGAATTGGAGATTATAATAAGATTCTCAAGGGTCGTCCAAGGAATCATTCAAGAATTTGTGATTGAGTATCCTCTCTAATCCTAGTATCCTATGTCCTATATCCTATCACAGGCTCGTAGTAGTACAACTAAGAAGTTGTACTACCATGATATCGCACAACTTGCGAAGCCTGAACTACATGGGCCGCCACTAAAAATGTGTCACGACCCACACCCAAAATTTGGGGCACGAGTACGTGGGTACGTCCAGTCGGTCGACAGAAGGAAGTTTAGCGGCCCCGACTGACGAACCTGCCTGTACTCCTTCAACCCGCAACTGCCTTCTTCCACCGATCGACATCATCATCGACACCTGAGCCCGCTGAACTTCCTTCCGCCGATCGACTGGACGTACCCATGCACTCATGCCCTAAATTTTGGGCGTGGGTCGTGACACCGCGGTGTCATTAAATTTGGTGTACGAGGAAAACTTAGTCCATGGTACATAGGTCAATTCGATATTCTTGAGCGAGTAGGAGATATTTTTTATCGTTTTACTCTTTCGTCGTTGCTTCGTGAGATACATAATATTTTTCATGTATCCCAGCTACGACAGTATATACCGGATATAAGCCATGTCCTAGATTATTCAAAATTGGTACTGATATTTCGTATGAGGAGAGGCTTGTATCCATTTTGGATCGGAGAGAGAAGATTCTCAAGAACCAGACCATTCATTTAGTTAGAGTTGCTTGGGGGCATCACTCACCGGGCGAGTCAACTCGGGAGCACGAGGATGATGTTCGAGCTCGATACCCATATCTGTTTCACCCGTGAGGTACATTTGTTCGTATATCCCATACCCTGATCATGTCTTGTGTATGCTTGCCTTATTCTAGATATCTCATAGCTTGTGATTGATACCCGTACTACGATGCTTGTTTTATTGCCTGATTCTTGAAGTCTCCTTGCTAGATCCTGTGCCTTATTAAAATTTCGAGAACGAAATTTTTCTAAGGAGGTGAGAGTTATGAGACTCATCTCACTATTACATATTTTTTATGTTCATATCTTGTATATGTGTTCTATTATTGTATATTGCTTCCCGTATATTGTTTTGGATTTTTTTAGTTGCTCTCATATAATTTCTAGATTTATGCATAGTGTAACCACCCTTTATATATAACCCCTCTCTTTCTCTCTCTTCCCCATTCTTTGACTTTCCCCGCTTTTTATTTTCTTCCCATTTTCTCTCCCCAACTCCCAGCCGAGAGCATCCCAGGACCGGTCCCCCTCCCATTTCCCTTGGTAGTAGTGGTAGTAGCTCGTTGTGGTTTTAGGCAAGAACATCTTGCCAATGATGGAGAACTTGTACTTTTATATTATTGTGGATTTCTTGTATTTTATTAGTCTATATTGTGCTCTATGAACTCCTATGCATTTTTACTTCTTGGTATTTTCGATTTTGATGGCTTGGTTGGACTAGATCTATATTTTTAGTTTAATGTATTCTTGACATTTTTATGGTTTTGATCTCTTTAAACTTGTTATTTTCCAAAACTAGTTATTCTATGTGAGAGAGCATCTGATTTCAAGTGGTTTAGAACTTTACTTCTTTGGATTTATGCTGGAAATGAGGATTTCAGGAAGAAACACATTTTAAGGACTTGGAGCTTTTTCATGACTGAAACTTGCTGTTCTGGGACGAAGGAGCTCCATACGGCCTGCTTTGCATGCGGCCTGGACTCCTCACTCCAAACTCAGCATGCGGCCATCTTGTTGGATGCAGGGCTGAATCTGCACATGTCCCCCTTGACCAAATACATGAAACTTGAACGAAAGAAATTTCTCTAAGTTCCTGATTCCATTCGTCCCAGAGGAGCATGAGGTCTAGAGGATCATGCGGCCAAAAATTGTCTATGTGGCCAAAATTATCCATGCGGCCAGAGCTATGTATTCCTCTTTTCTAATGCATAACTCAGCACCGCCTTGGCACGATTTCCCCTGAATTTGTCTTTTCTTCTCTGACATGCTTTATTGGCTAAATCACGTCAGTCACTTCTCTAACCTTATAATTATTCCTTTTCACTCAACCCTTGTCCCGAGGAGTGGACCTTGTGATGATTTATGCAGCTAGTTTCTGCCTGCAACCAGCTCATCTCCTGCACTTCTAGCACTATCAGTATCAATGTTTTCCTTTAATTATATGTTCTCTTATGGATTATTTTTTCCTTGTGCTTGGCTCATTAGTTAAATTCATATGATACATGTTATTTCTAATTGCTTATAACCTGGATGCTACCCTTACCAGAACATGGAATACCCAGAACATGGAATATAATGGCACTGTTAAAATTAGAACTCCTGGCACCTGACTTATAATGAATGAACTTCATCCCTGACTCCAGATACCTGACATGTACTGATAAACCAGATAGTGGCTCGACGTAGCTCACTCCTGACATGATAGAATATCCATAACTGAAATGCTTGAAAGGAAAAGATAAATTCCCATGGTTGATTGCTTATCCCTGTCCTGATTATACTTGTCAAGCTATTGTCCAGTCTTGCATCATGTCTAAGAAAGATTCCTAAGCACCTTGATCAGGAATCCTTAATAACTTGTCTAAGTTAATAACTATAATAATTATCTAGAAGCATCTAGAGAGATTTCTTGGCTACATGCAATCCCGATATCCCAGCAATACCTGATGGATTTGGATCTCTCCGTCGAGAGGAAAACACTTTCAACATACCGTCGAGTGTTGCAATATACCAGAAAAATACTATATACTTAATTAATCTATGCTATGTACTTTTACATTTGGATAACCCGGATAGTCTGCAGGGCATGTGGCTGTATAGAATCTCAACTGCATTTGTTAGTAACCAGGATTGTGATAACCCTAGTTAGTTAATAATAGTAAGTCGTAGGTCATGTTTGGCCATGATCGTATATTTTCTAGTCCTATCTTGTCTTGAATTACCCAACAACTAATCCTAAACTATACTCGTTACTGAGTCCAGAACTACCTAACTTCTTATTGACATATTGGTTTTATTTATATTTCCTTATGCTATCGAATATTTTTTTGTCACTACCATATTTTCTAGAAATGGATATTTTTGTCATTTCATAATTAATTAATTAATGTGCTTGTTGAATATTTATTTATTGTATTATTTAATTATTATTAGATGTTAGATTTAATTTTGAACTTTTGTTAATGGACCTAATTAGTTTAGATTAGATTTATGGACCAATATATAATTCTAGTTAGATTGAGCCCAATAAACAAGCCCAATAGTTAGCTCATTCATTAGGAGGATGACTTAATTAGTTAAACCAATTGGATTAGAACCTTCCTTCCTTAATTAATTTCTTCATGACAAGCCCCAAGGGGTATTGTAGACTTTTCATGATGACTTGGAGTAGGGGATAGGCCGACCATAGCAAAGGGGAGGAGAGAGACTCTCTCTCTTCATCCATTCATTTCAATTCTAGATCTAAAAATTTTCTCTTCCAAATTCCTACATCCCTATACCAACCCCTACCCAAATTCTCTTCCAATTATTTCTCTACTAACCATTGGAGGCTATTGAAACAAGAAGGAGACAAGGATTTATAAGGAGGAGGAAGGAGCACAAGTTGAAGGCTCTTGACACTCAATTGGAGACTTGCATTGGAAATCCATCTTCCAATAGGTAAAATTTAATTTTTCTCTCTCTAATTAAACTCTAAATCAGTAATTTAATCAATAGAAACCTCTCATGTATTAATGCTACCCATAGGAAGTGCAATTAGGTTCATAGGAGGCCTATGGCGAAAGTTATGTAGTATTTTGTGTCAATTTTGGAAGAATTCCGAGATTGGTACAACTTGTGTTTGTTAATAGGTCAATTAGACCAAATTAACATGTGTTTGGTTGTGTGAAACTAGTGTCGTATCCATAATTGGATACATGTATGACGTATCACGATAATTTGGCGATACAGGTTAATTTAGAAATTTTCTTTCGACACGGAGGTTTGAGAATGTCACATTTTGACACAGGCGAGTAGATGAGTAGATAATACTTTGTGTTGCTTCTAATTGTTATTCTAGACTTGCTTGTGTTCTTCAGGATACGTTTAGCGGTGTGGTGGAGCCGTATCGCAAGCGTATCATAGATTAAGTGTGATACGGGTGCGGTGCACTCCATGTGTTTGATACTCTGCTTTCTAATTAAATTTAATTTGGTTATAACTATTAGTGTATTATATTTATAGTTGTTATATATATATATAGTTATATTTCTAATTTATTTGATGTGTTGGTGGTCATTGGAGAGTAGGAAAGTTTATGTGCACTATTAGTGTTAATATGTGTAGCATATATATATATATATATAGGGATATATATAAATATAGATATACGTATGTGTATAGGTGGGTGTATATGTGCTAAGGGGTTCGGGTAAGCATCAGCAATAAGCAGTAGCAGCAGCAGCAATAAGCAGCAACAACAGCAGTGTGAACAAGCAGTAAGCAGGAGCAACAACAATAAGCAGCAGCAGCAGAAGTGTGAACAAGCAGTAAGTAGCAACAACAATAGTGTGTAGCACAACAGTGCATTAGAGATTATAATGTATGTATAAGTTAAAGTTAAGTTAGTTAATATTGTTAGTTAGATATATATATATATTTATATGAGTTAGTATAGTATGTGTATATAACGGAATATATATATATACACTAGTTAGCATAAGTATTAGTATTGGTTAATATTATTTCTAGTTTTCCTTGAGTTACACCAAGATAATGAGAGTTGAGGTGTCCTGGGGTATGGGTATTGAATACCAGATGGGTATGCTAGTTATGTTAGTGTATAGTAAGGTATGAATGACTAGTTAGTTAACTATTAGATATTGGATTACCTTGTGATACCAAGGTAATTGTTAGGTAATTTGGTTCATCCTCAAGGTATTGGATTTGTGTATCAAGAGGGACATGTAGGTGGTATGCTACCGTATTTGGCTCAAAGCCAAGGTATCCATTTAGCATTAGTTTAGCTAAGGATACTATATATTTTCATCTTGTATATATATAAATTATTGTATTTTCTTATCGAATAATTTACGTATCTTATGATACGGTATAGTGTTGGTATCCTAGTATCCAAACATAGCTAGTATAGCCTAGTTACATAGTGTATGGACCAAATATCCTAGAGATGGACTCATACAACCTAAATATAGCTAGTTTGACCAAGTTTGACCTAGAGTTGACCTAGTTTGACTATTTTGACTTAGAAATGGCTTTATGACCTATAATTTGACTAGTTTAATTATTTTTTATTCTAAAACCTTGTATTGATATAATATTCCATATTTAGGTCTCTGAGGCACCTTTTCTGACATCTTTGATACTGTTCACCAGATTTCAGGCAAGTACATTCTCTGATAGTTTCTTATTTATGATATCCCCTATGTTTCTTATATTTAGTGTAGATATCCTTGATTTCTTGACACAATGGTTACACGGATTAGTATATCTGGATCTCGTCATGAGATGTTATTCCTTGGTATTTATGGTGTATATTGTGCAAGCCTTGTTCCTTGTTCTTATTGTAGATGTACAGAGATTGATTCTTGGAGAGACTAGCTACCTACCCAGTGAATCCCGTATCATAACGTACCATGGTTGGATCCACTATACCAGTCAGGGCGAAGAGTGTTAGTATAGATATATGATCATACCCTCCTTGTGCATGTCATTGTGAGTGTTGAACATACACCGCATGTATGATTAACCAGGCCCTAATCTTTGTGCATGTTCCCAAGTCGATCACATGTTGAAGCTGGTGTTTACTCACTTAGTCGTAGTATTCTTGCTCATTTCTATGATGCTCATTTCCTGTATTTAATTCGAGTATTCCTATTATGCATATCACTTGTACCTGTATATTGCATCTTGTATATTCGCTATATTTACTATTATATAGTTTATATAAATTATTGGAACTACTATTAGAGATGTACTTTGCTCCTTTTTTGACTAGATATATTTTTTTCAGATGACACTGAGGAGTGGTATCCCACTCACTACGGGCCTCAGGACGTAGTTGTCATAGAGCCAGAGACTTTGGCTCAGGAGGGACTCATCCCGGTTGAGACCGACGATCCAGTAACCGTAGCCCAGTAGATAGATTTATTTGTACTGGATTTGTCTTCAGCATTTTGGCATTAGTATTCTTATTTTATTTGATGACTCATTAGATATTACTTTGTCTCATGAGTTGTATTGACTCTTCAGTTCTTTATTTTATATTCGTGCGATTATTCTATCTTATAGATCTGTGATTGAGTATTCATATTTCATTGGTGGCATTATTATATCTTGATTGCTAGATAGATAGTATACCAAACAGCGTTCTACCGCCGATGCTACGGCGTAGGCTGGACGTTGTTCACCACTTGTGCCCCTATACCGGGTGCGGGTCGTGACACATTTTTAGTGGTGGCCCATGCATGTCTTCGATGGCGCAATTAGTGCGGTTTATAGTGGTGCTATGATTTGAATGCTATTATGAGCCTGTTTCAGGATATAGGATATAGGCTATAGGCTGAGAATACTCAATCACATCTAGGAAAATTTTTATTGTTCATTTCAACGGTTCTTCCTTGATATTGATATTTAATCTTTAACTGTCCTTCTTTAAATACATTATATCATATGCCATATTGATTCTTTCCTTTCGCTTTTCTTCAGGATGCCACCTAAGACTCAATCACAGCAGAGAGGCACAGTTTCTGAGTGATATGCGACTTCCCGAGGGCCTGCACTAGTCACTTCTCTGGTGATTGGCGTATCAGCTGTGTTTGGGGGTCCACCTCCAGCTCAGAGGACTGTTCCAACTGTGTTTGAGGGGCTTCCACCTCCACCTTCGATGTCGACAGATGCGACTCAGGTGTTCACATTATTTTGCGAGATGTTGGAGGCTCAAAGGGCCCAGTCAGAGGCTCACCAGAGGCAGATCGACGTGTTATGACACGGTATTGAGAGTTGTCACTACCATATTTTCTAGGAAAGGGTATTTTAGTCATTTCATAATTAATTAAATATTGTGCATATTGTATAATTATTTATTATATTATTTAATTATTGTTAGATGTTAGATTAGTGATTTGGACTTATGTTAGTGGACCTAACTAGTTTAGTTTAGACTCATGGACCAACATGTATTATTTGTTAGAATTGAGCCCAGTTCGAAGCCCATTGATTAGGAGTATGATTAATTTAATTAAACCATTAGACTAGAGCCTTCCCTCCTTAATTATTTCTTTATGAGAGGCCCCAAGGGGTATAATGGATATTACATAGTGGCTTGAGGAAGGGACAAGGGGGACCGGCCTACTTTAAGAGGGAGGGAAAGTTTCTCTCTCCTCTTTTCATTAGAAATCTAGATCTAGAATTTTTCTCAACCTTAATTATTTCTTTCATTCCTACATCATTTTCCTACCAAATTTCATCCCAATTCCTTCCCAAATTATCATTGGAGGATAATAGAGTAAGGATCTAGAAGAAGGAAGCAAGGATCTATAAAGATGAGCAATGATCTACAAGTTGGAGGCAATTTTTATCGCATTTGGAGGTTGCATTAGGAATCCATATTCCAATAGGTACAATTCAGTTTTTCTCCTTCATTTAGGTTCTAAATCTGAGAATTAATCAAGAGAAATCAACCCATATGCATAGGCTACCCATAGGATTTGGATTTGAGTTCATAGGAGGCCTATTGAGAAAGTTAAGGTACTTTTTGTGTCAATTTTGGGAGAATTTTAAGATTGACACTTGTTGTGTTTGTCAATTGGTCCTATAGATCAATTTGGCATGTGTTTGTGTGTTTGTGGCTAGTGTCGTATCCATAATTGGGTACGTGTAGGTCATATCCTAAAAATTTGGTGATACGTGCTGATTTGGGGGGTTTTCTCTCCGACACGGGACTTTGTGCATGTCATATTTTGACATGGACACGTAGAAATGTGTTTCACTCTTCGTATTGTTCATAAAAATATATTAGACTTGCTCGTGTCCTTCGGGGTACGTTTGGTGGTGTGGTAGACTCGTGTCGCAAGCGTATCATAGATCTAGTGTGATACGGGTGTGATGCATTTCTAGATCTAATTTCCATTGCTCTTAGTCATTTATAATAAAATGTGTGTATATATATATATATATATATATATATATATATATATATATATATATATATATATATATATATGAATTGTTATGTATATATATGTAGTTATATGTGTTGTGTATATGGGTATCTATATGATAAGTGAATATTATACTACATGTATGTATGTGTATATATATAGATATATATTGATATATACTAGTCTATGTTTATCTATATATCTAATTGTAATAGGGGTATACTTATGTATGCATAGTTCCATAAATATATATATATATATATATATGTGAGGTGTATACATAGTTTAATATATAGGTATTGATGGTTATATGTCTATATATATGGGGATAGTTATATATATGTATATGCTGAGATGATGTTATATATATATATATATATATATATATATATATATATATATATATATATATATAATATGTTCAAGAGCGAGTGTGTGCATATAGGTGAAATGATATGTTTATATATATCTAGATACTTTGTATGTTACATAGTTATATGTATACATGCATTTAGAGGTATGATACTAGTAGTGTGTTTGTTTATGTGTTGTTTGTGTTAGGAGAAAGGGAGATCAGGCACCTGCAGTAGGAACAACAGCAGCCGCGTCAGCAATTTGAACAGTAGCATCGTCAGCAATAGGAACAGCAGCAGCCGCGTCAACAATATGAACAGCAACATCGACAACAATGAGGAAACAACAACAGTAGCGGGTAAGGAACATAAGCAACCTCAGCTTTGGCAGCAACAACAACGAGTAAGCATAGCAGCTGCAGCAAGTGACTATAACCCGAGCCGCAACAACGTGTATCAAGGTGAAGGCAGCGAGTTTAGGCATTGGTGTAGGTGTATCAGTTAGTATTAGTTAGTTAGTTTAGCCAGTTATATAGTAATAGTTGATAGCTAGCTAGCTAAGTATTTTGTTAGTTAATTAGTAGTTAATAGTATCTAGTTAGTTAGTAGTATCTAGCTAGTTAGTATTTATGAGGTTATAGCTCTTATGGATATCTCTAAGTTACATATATATGTATGTGTGTATATATATATATATATGTCTATGTATTAATTGTATTAATAGTTAAATATAGTATGGGAGTTAGTACTTAAATTCATATTGGGGATATTAGTAGTTGATATTAGAGTACTAAAAATTATATTTGGATGTTAGTTAGATATATACTAGATATGACATTTACATTGAGATACCAAGGTAAGTGCCAAGGTATTGAGATACCCATGGTATTGGATTTGGGTATCAAGTTGGGGGTTTGGTGTTGTGATACCAAGTTGGTTAAAAGCCAAGGTATCCACATAGCATTTGGTATTTAGGATTGGTATACATATATTGTTTGAATGTGCATATATGGTATTTCACATCTCTTGTTTGCGTATCCTAAGATACGGTATCTTAGTATCCTAGATTTAGCTTGTATGACCTAGATTCTTAGTGTATGAACCCAACATCTTTGAGATAGACTCATGCAACCTAGAAATAGGAAGTTTGACCAGTTTGACTTAGAGTTGACCTAGTTTGACTATTTTGACTTAGAAGTGGCTCTTTGACCTAGATGTTGACTAGTTTAACTTATTTTTATTTCGAAACCTTATATTGATGTTGTATTCCCTATCTAGGTCTTCGAGGCACCGTATCAGACATCTGTGAGACAATTTACCGGACTTCAGGTGAGTATATTCTCTGATAGTGTCTCATTTATAATATCCACTATGTTCATTGTATCTAGTATAGATATCCATATTTCTTTGACACGATGGTTACACGAATTGGTATATCCGGATCTCGTCATGAGATGTTATTCCTTGGTATATGGTGTATCTTGTGTAAGCCTTGTTTTATTGATTATCATGTACATATTCAGACACTGATTCTTGGAAAGAGTCGCTATCTTCTTAGAGAATCCTGTGCCATAGCGTACCATGGTTGGATCCATTGTACCAGTCGGGGTTTGGGAGTATGTAGTATAGATATGTCATCAAACCCATCTTATATCATGTCTTGTTCTTGAATAGTGTTAATTATACACCGCACGTATGATTAGCCAGGCCATAAATCTTGTATCAAGTTCCCAAGCCGATCACATGTTAAAGCTAGTACGCACTCACTTAGTCATTTAGTATTCTTGTTCATTGCCATATTGTTCATTCTTGTATTTATTTACAGTATTTACTTTATTATATATCTCTTGTATCTATTGTTGCATCTTGTATATTCACATCTATTTACTGTTACATAGTTTATATTATTGATTAGAACTACTGTTAGAGATGTACTATGCTCCTTTCCTGACTGGATATATTTTTCCCAAATGATACTGAGGAGTGGTACCCTACACATTACGGGCCTCAGGATGTTGTGGGCTTAGAGTCAGAGACCCTGGCTCAGGAGGAAGTCATCCCGACTGAGACAGATGACCCGGGACTTGTCGCTTCTTAGTATTCTTTGTACTGGATTTGTCTCCAGCTTATTATTTAGTATTTTCTTAAGACTCATTGATGTTATTATTTTAGACTCATGAGTTGTATGTGACTATTCTATTCTTTATCATATTCATGCTCACTTCTATCTTAGAACTATGATTGAGTATATTGTTATTGTTGGTGGCTTATTATATTGTTAGATAGATTATCCAAACAACGTTCTACCGCCGATTCTGCGGCGTAGGCTGGGCGTTGTTCCCGACTTGTACCCTTACACGGGTGCGGGTCGTGACACATTTTTAGTTGTGGCCCATGCAGGTCTTCGAGGTCGCAATTAGTGCGATTCATAGTGGCACTCTAAATTGAGTACTATTACGAGCCTGTTTCAGGATATAGGATATAGGCTATAGGCTGAGAATACTCAATCACATCTAGGAAGAAAATCTTTTGATTCATTCAACTATTCTTCCTTGATATTGATAGTTGATGTTTTAAATCAGTCATTCCTTGAGTATCTTACATCATGTGCCATATTTATTATTTCTTTCGCTTTGTCTCAGGATGCCGCCTAAGACTAGATCGCAGCAGGGACGAGCAGCTTCTGAGAGGTCTACGATGCCCCGAGGGCCTGCTCCAGTCACTTCTCCGGTGATTGGAGTGTCAGCTGCTTTCGGAGGTCCACCACCTACTTAGAGGACTGTGCCATATGTATCTAAGGGACTTCTATCTCCACTTTTTATGCCAGCAGATGCGACACAGATGTTTACACTGTTTCGTAAGATACTAGAGGAACAGAGGGCTCAGTCTGAGGCACATCAGAGACAGACCGACGTCTTGTAGTAGCGCATCAAGAGTGCTCATCATCTTACTCGTGCCGTAGTAGAGAGAGGAGTTTCGGTCCAGCAGCAGGTTGCTCCTCAGGTTGCTCAGCTTCGGCCAGGCAACATTCAGGACTTCAAGAAGCTGGAGCCTAGGCTCCTCAAAGGGACGGAGGGCATCATCTATGATGATGATAGGCTTGAGGACATTGAGCATTTTATAAGGGTGTCCCATCTTTCTGAGGATCTGAACGTTGAGGCGGTAGGACTTCAACTGTTCGACGTCGCCCGTACTTGGTTCAGGAATGAGCCGATTCTTCTTGACGCAGGACAATCTTGGGAGGTATTCAAGGACCTCTTCAAGAAAAAGTTCTTCGCTCGGACAGACAGGCTAGATTTGGGGAGGGAGTTTGAGAGCCTCATTCAGGAGAGCATGTCTGTGGATGAGTACGTTGTAGAGTTTGGCAGGCTTAGCCAATTTGCAGAGTATTTGGTGAGAGAGCTGGAGGTTCGGGCTATTCATTTCTTTGAGGGTCTAAAATGGTAAGTAAAGATCCTTATTCTGTCTTTTTATGAGACATACTCGTAGATACTTGCGGAGGCATGCAAGGTTGAGTGGGAGTTAGGTTTGAAGCCCAAGAGAGATCGCAATTCTTTTTTGGGGGACAACAACAGTACAGTATCTTTCAAACATCCACTTTTCTAGTCTAGGCTTTTTCCGCAGCCACAGCAGCACCAGACTCCAGCTAGGGCATCGTTTCACCCGGAACCACAATAGTAGAGATAGTTACAGCAAGCTCTTTGCCACTACTGTAAGAAGCTCGGCCATATCTGGGAGGTTTGCAGAAGGAGGTTGGGAGTTTGCTTATATTATGGTACCGAAGGGCATCAGATGAGAGAGTGTCCTCGTCGTGCAGTCCAGGGAGCAGCTTCAGCTCTGAGAGCACATGTGAGACCACCTGCAGTACAGCCGAGGGGACCGCTTCCGACCCAGCAGCAGCGTTATGTCCAACATCAGCAGCATGGAGGTGCATGTCAGGGACGAACGTTTGCTATGATCGTCGAGGAGGATGAGCCCACCGGAGATGTTATCGTAGGTTCTATTCTTCTTAATTCTATTCCAATTTTAGCTTTGTTTGATAGTGGTACTTTCCATAGTTTTGTATCTATTTCTTTTGCTCTGAAGCATGGTTTGGTAGCTGAGTCTTTGCTTAGGACTTGCAAGATCATGACCGGAGGAGGTATTATCCTGGTTAATAATATTTACAAGGATCAGAGAGTTACTCTAAGAGGCGGGGAGTTGAGTGCGTGTCTACTTGTAATGTCACTTTCGAGCTACGACATTGTACTTGGGATAGATTGGCTGAGTAGGCACCATGCTAGCATAGATTGTAGAGGAGGTCGAGTTTTGTTTGGTCCGCTAGGAGAGCCAGAGTTTGAGTTTGCTAGAGGAACTGCAAAGCAGAAAGAAGGCATTATTTTTGGAGTTATGGTGGAAGACAATGAGTTGCCGCATCCGTTGATAGTAGAGTTCTTGGATGTGTTTCCTGAGGAATTGGCAGAATTGCCGCCAGATCGACATATTGAATTCTCTATAGACTTGGTGCTAGGTGCAGAACCAATTCTACAGCATGTCTATAGAGTAAATAACAGCGAGCTTGTCGAGCTGAAGAAGCAGGTGGACGAATTGTAGGATAAGGGATTTATCATATCGAGTTCTTCACCATGGGGAGCCCCGGTATTATTTGTACTGAAGAAGGATGGATCAGTACACATGTGCATTGATTACAGGGCATCGAATAATCTCACTATCAAGAATAAGTACCCTTTGCCACGGATTGATGATCTGTTCGATCAGTTGAGTGGTGCTAAGGTATTTTCCAAGATAGACTTGAGATCAGGCTACCACCAAGTAAAAGTCAAGCCAGAGGACATACCGAAGACTGCTTTTAGAATTCGGTATAGTCAGTATGCGTTTTGCCGTTTGGGTTGACTAATATCCTGGCAGTATTTATGAACTTGATGAACAAGGTGTTCCATCAGTACCTTGACAAGTTCATGGTGGTGTTCATCGACGACATACTCATTTACTCGAAGACACCGAAGGAGCATGAGGAGCATTTGTGGATTGTGTTGGAGGTACTGAGGAAGGAGAAGCTATATGGGAAGCTTTCCAAGTGTGAGTTCTTCCTGGACAAGGTAGAATTCTTGGGGCATGTTGTGACTGGTGATGGTATTTCAGTGGATCCGAAAAGATCGTAGTAGTGGAGTCTTGGAAGACCCCGAGTTCGGTAGTAGAGATCAGGAGTTTCTTGGGATTGGCAGGCTACTACAGTAAGTTTTTGTAAGATTTTTCGAGGATTGCCGATCCGATGACCAGACTCACCTGGAAGGATATAGAGTTTGCTTGGACGGAGGATTGCCAGGTTGCTTTTGAGGAATTGATGAAGAGGTTGACGTTTGCTCCTATTTTGACATTGCTATCAGGGTCAGGAGATTTCATTATTTATAGTGATGCATCGGGGAAAGGTTTGGGTTGTGTTCTTCAGATGAATAGGAAAGTGATGCCTATGCATCCAAGCAATTTCGTTCTCATGAGAAGAACTATCCTACCCATGATTTGGAGTTGGCATCAGTCATCTTTGCCCTGAAGTTATAGAAACACTATTTGTACGGAGAGCGTGTGGAGATCTTCACAGACCACAAGAGCTTGAAGTACATTTTCATACAGAAGGAGTTGAACATGAGGCAATGTCGGTGGCTGGAACTGATGAAGGATTTTGACATCTCTTTGCAGTATCATCCTGGGAAAGCTAATGTAGTTGCCGATGCCTTCAGCAGGTATTCGGTAGCTATGTTCTTGACACATGATCTATATTTGTTGGAGGACTTGGAGAGCTTGGGCATTGAGATGATACTTTCTTGATTTGCTATGCAGATATAGGGATTGCAGATACATTCAGAGTTAATGGACATGATCAAATTAGCCCAGTATGAGGATATATCTCAGAGGAGCATCAAAGCACAGGTAAGAGCAGGATTGGAGGATTATTTCACCATTACTGAATATGGTTCTTTGCGGCATGGTGCTAGATTATGTGTGCCTAGTGGGGAGCTGGATGAGGAGGTATTGCAGGAAGTGCATCGCTCTCAGTATTCCATACATCCAGGTGCCAACAAGATGTATCGGGATATGCGAGAGAGTGTGTGGTAGTATGGCATGAAGAGGAAAGTGGCACAGTTTGTATCCAGATGCTTAGTGTGCCAGCAGGTAAAAGCCGAGAGGCAGAGGCCAGGAGGTTTACTTCAGCCATTACCCATTCCAAAGTGGATATGGGAACACATTACTATAGATTTTGTGTCTAGACTTCCACGATCTCCAGGAGGGAAAGACGCAATTTGGGTCATCGTTGACAGGTTGACCAAGTCGGCTCACTGTTTGCCTTTCAAGGTGGGTTTGCCTACGGAGAAGCTGGCAGAGATGTAAGTGAGAAAGATTATCAGGATACATGGAGTTCCTGTCAGCATAGTCTCGGATTGGGATAGTCGTTTCACTTCTCATTTCTAGAGGAGTTTGCAGGCGAGTTTGGGCATCCAGCTCAAGTTCAGTACTGCATATCATCCCAGACAGATGGGCAGTCAAAGAGGATTATTCAGACTCTTGAGGATATGTTGCGCACTTGTGTACTAGATTTTAGGGGTTCTTGGGAGGACCATCTCCATTTGGTAGAGTTTGCTTACAACAACAGCTACCGGGCTAGTATAGAGATATCACCATTTGAGGCCCTATATGGTCGGAGATGTCGTACGCCCTTGTCATGGGACGATGTTGGAGAGAGAGTTTTACTTGGGCCAGAGATGGTTGTGGATGCAGCGGAGAAGGTTCAGCTGATCAGAGACAGACTTCGAGTGGCACAGGACAGACATCGGCATTGGACTGATATCCACCGGAGACCTTTGGAGTTTGAGGTATAGTTTTAGATTTTGGTTTTGAGCTTGTTATTGGTTACTTGTTATAGATTAAGTTCTTAAGGTGGTGTTTTGTTCTAGGTGGGTGGTTTGGTGTTTCTAAGGATTTCTCTGACACGAGGTATGGTTCATTTCGGTGGAGGCAGGAAGCTTAGTCCGCAATTCATCGGACCTTTCACTATTCTAGAGAGGGTCGGTACAGTTGCTTATAGACTAGACTTGCCACCTGCATTGGAGGGAGTGCACAACGTATTTCACGTATCGTAGTTGATATGGTACGTGGCGGATCCTAGTCATGTGTTGGATCACTCAGAGATAGAGGTGGGCCTTACTCTTAACTATCCCAAGCAGCCAGTTGAGATTCTGGATCAGAGAGAGAAGGTGCTAAGGAACCAGACTATTCCTTTGGTATGCGTCGCATGGAGGCATTACTCTCCGGGGGAGTACCTGGGAGAGAGAGGATGAAATGCGAGAGCGTTATCCATATTTGTTTGTGCCTTGATGTATCTTATTTCCTAGTTATGTTCTGTTATTTTCTTGGAATAGTTTTCATCTTTGAATTTCGAGGACAAAATTATTTTAAGGAGGGTAGACTTGTCACTACCACATTTTCTAGGAAAGGGTATTTTAATAATTTTATAATTAATAAAATATTGTGCATATTGTATAATTATTTATTATATTATTTAATTATTGTTAGATGTTAGATTAGTGATTTGTACTTGTGTTAGTGGACCTAACTAGTTTAGTTTAGACTCATGGACCAAGATGTATTATTTGTTAGAATTGAGCCCAATTAGAAGCTCATTGATTAGGAGAATAATTAATTTAATTAAACCATTAGACTAAAACCTTCCCTCAATTATTTTTTCATGAGAGGCCCCAAGGGGTATAATGGACATTACATAGTGTCTTGAGGAAGGGGTAAGGGGGGCCGACCTACTTTAAGAGGGAGAAAATTTTTCTCTCACCTCTTTTTATTTGAAATCTATATCTAGAATTTCTCTCAACCAAATTTCTTCATATCTACATCATTTTTCTACTAAATTTTATCTCAATTCCTTCCCAAATCACCATTGGAGCCTAGTAGAGCAATGATCTAGAAGGAGGAATCAAGGATCTACAAAGAGGAGCAATGATCTACAAGTTGGAGGCAAATTTTATCACATTTGGAGGTTGCATTAGGAATTCATCTTCCAATAGGTATAATTCAGTTTTTCTCCCTTTATTTAGGTTCTAAATCTGGGAATTAACCATAAGAAATCAACCCATATGCATAGGCTACCCATAGGATTTGGATTTGAGTTCATCGGAGGCCTATTGAGAAAGTTATGGTACTTTTTGTGTCAATTTTAGGAAAATTCTGAGATTGACACTTGTTGTGTTTGTCAATTGGTCCTATAGATCAATTTGGCATGTGTTTGTGTGTTTGTGGCTAGTATCGTATCCATAATTGGGCACGTGTATGTCGTATCCCAATAATTTGGTGATACGTATTGATTTGGGAGTTTTTCCTTCGATACGGGACTTTGTGCATGTCATATTTTGACACGGACACGTAGAAATGTGTTTAACTCTTCGTATTGTTCATAAATAATATATTAGACTTGCTCGTGTCCTTCGGGATATGTTTGGTGGTGTGGTGGACTCGTGTCGCAAGCGTATCATAGATATAGTGTGATACGGGTATGATGCACTCCACGTGTTTATTGTGTTGTATTTCTAGATCTAATTTCTATTGCTCTTAGTCATTTATAATAAAATGTATTCATATCTATATATATATATATATATGAATTATTATGTATATATATGTAGTTATATGTGTTGTGTATATGGGTATCTATATGATAAGTGAATGTTATACTACATATGTGTATGTGTATATATATAGATATATATTGATATGTACTAGTCTATGGTTATCTATATATCTAATTGTAATATGTGTATACTTATGTATGCATAGTTCCATATAGATATATCTATATGTGATGTATGATGTATTTATATAAACTTGGGTAAGTACCTACATGTATATGTGTATGTTATATATATATATATATATATATATATATATATGTGCGAGGTGTATACATAGTTTCATATATAGGTATTGATGGTTATATGTCTATATACATGGGGGTAGTTATAAATATGTATATATGGAGATGATGTTATATATATATATATATATATATATATATATATATATATATATATATATATATATATGTATATGTGCAAGAGTGAGTGTGTGCATATATGTGAAATGATATGTTTATATATATCTAGATACTTTGTAAGTTACATAGTTATATGTATATATGTATATGTGCAAGAGTGAGTGTGTGCATATATGTGAAATGATATGTTTATATATATCTAGATACTTTATAAGTTACATAGTTATATGTATATAAGCATTTAGAGGTATGATACTAGTAGTGTGTTTGTGTGTGTGTTGTTTGTGTTGGGAGAAAGGGGGATCAGGCACCTATAGTAGGAACAGTAGCAACCGCGTCAGCAATATGAACAGCAGCGTCAGCAATAGGAACAACAACAGCCGCGTCAGCAATATGAACAGCAGCAGCGACAGCAATGAGGAAACAACAGCAGTAGCGGGTAAGGAGCAATAACAACCTCAGCTATGGCAGCAGTATCAGCGAGTAAGCATAGCAGCTGCAGCAAGTGACTGCAACCCGAGCCGCAACACCGTGTATCAAGGTGAAGGCAGCGAGTTTAGGCATTGGTGTAGGGGTGTATCAGTTATTGTTAGTTAGTTAGTTTAGCCAGTTATTTAATAATAGTTGATAGCTAGCTAGTTAAGTATTTTGTTAGTTAATTTGTAGTTAATAGTATCTAGTTAGTTAGTAGTATCTAGCTAGTTAGTCTTTATATGGTTATACCTCTTATGGATATCTCTAAGTTACATATATATGTATGTGTGTGTGTGTGTGTATATATATATATATATATATATATATATATATATATATATATATATATATATATATATATATATATATATATATATATATATATATATATGTCTATGTATTAATTATATTAATAGTTAAATATAGCATGGGAGTTAGTACTTAAATTCATATTGGGGAATATTAGTAGTTGATATTAGAGTACTAGAAATTATATTGGGATGTTAGTTAGATATATACTAGATATGATATTTACCTTGAGATACTAAGGTAAGTCCCAAGGTATTTAGGATACCCAAGGTATTGGGTTTGGGTATCAAGTTGGGGGTTTGGTATTGCGATACCGAGTTGGTTCAAAGCCAAGGTATCCACATAGCATTTGGTAGTTAGGAATGGTATACATATATTGTTTGAATGTGCATATATGGTATTTCATAACTCTTGTTTGCATATCCTAAGATACTGTATTTAGTATCCTAGATTTAGCTTGTATGACCTAGATTCTTAATGTATGAACCCAACATCTTTGAGATAGACTCATGCAACCTAGAAATAGGTAGTTTGACCAGTTTGACTTAGAGTTGACCTAGTTTGACTATTTTGACTTAGAAATGGCTCTTTGACCTAGATGTTGACTAGTGTAAGTTATTTTTATTCTGAAAGCTTGTATTGATGTTGTATGCCCAATTTAGGTCTTCGAGGCACCGTATTAGACATCTGTGAGGCTATTCACCGGACTTCAGGCGAGTACATTCTTTGATTGTTTCTCATTTATGATATCCTCTATATTTATTGTATCTAGTGTAGATATCCATGTTTCCTTGACAGGATGGTTACATGGATTGGTATATTCGGATCTCATCATGAGATGATATTCCTTGGTATAAGGTGTATCTTGTGAAAGCCTTATTTCAGTGATTACCTTGTACATGTGCAGAGACTAATTCTCGGGAAGAGTCGCTATCTTCTTGGAGAATCCCGTGCCATAGCGTACCATGGTTGGATCTACTATACCAGTCGGGGTTGGGGAGTATGTAGTGTAGATATGTGATTATACCCATCTTGTATCATATCTTATTTTTGAATAGTGTTAATTATACACCGTACGTATGATTAGCCAGGCAATAAAGCTTGTATCAAGTTCCCAAGTCTATCACATGTTAAAGCTAGTACTCACTCACTTATTTATTTAGTATTCTTGTTCATTGCCATATTGTTAATTATTGTATTTATTTATAATATTTCCTTTATTGTATATCTCTTGTTTCTATTGTTTCATCTTGTATATTCATATCTATTTACTGTTACATAGTTTATATCATTGATTAGAACTGCTGTAGAGATGTACTCTGCTCCTTTCCTGACTGGATATATTTTTTCCAGATGACACTGAGGAGTGGTACCCTACACATTATGGGCCTCAGGATATTGTGGGCTTAGAGTCAGAGACCCTGGCTTAGGAGGAACTCATCCCGACTGAGACAAATGACCCGGAACTTGTAGCTTCTTAGTATTCTTTGTACTGGATTTGTCTCCAGCTTATTGTTTAGTATTTTCTTCAGATTCATTGATGTTATTATTTTAGGCTTATGAGTTGTATGTGACTATTCTATTCTTTATCATATTCGTGCTCATTTCCATCTTAGAGATATGATTGAGTATATTATTATTGTTGGTGGCTCATTATATTGTTAGATAGATTATGCAAACAATGTTCTACCATCGATTCTGCGACGTAGGATGGGCATTGTTTCCGACTTGTACCCTTACACCGGGTGCGGGTCATGATAAGAGTTCTCATTATCTTTCCCTTACTGTAGTAGAGAGAGGAGCTCCGGTCCAGCAGCAGGTTGCTCTGCTGGTTGCCCAGCATCAGCCGGGTAATATTCAGGACTTCAAGAAGTTGGAACCTCGGGGCTTCAAGGGGACCGAGGGCATCGTCTACGCTGATGATTGACTCAAGGATATTGAGCGTCTCATGAGGATGTCTCGTCTTACTGAGAATCTGAAGGTTAAGGAAGTAGGACTTCAGCTATTCGATATCGCCTGCACTTGGTTCAAGAATGAGCCACTTCTTGCTGATACGGGGCAGTCTTGAAAGGTGTTCAAGGACCTCTTCAAAAGAAAGTTCTTTGCTTGAGCGGAAAGATTGGACTTGGGGAGGCAGTTTGAAGGCCTTACTCAGTGGAGCATGTCCATGGAGGAGTACGTCACAAAGTTCGGTAGGCTGAGCCAATTTACAGAGTATTTGGTGAAGGAACCAGAGGTTCGAGCTATCCGCTTTCACGAGGGTCTGAACTGGGAAGTAAAGATCCTCATTCCGTCTTTCTATAAGACATATTCAGAGATATTTGTGGAGGTACGCAAGGTTGAGCGGGAGTTAAGCTTGAAACTCAAGAGAGACCATAATTCTTTTCTGGGGGCTAATAGTAGCACAGTGACTGCTAAGAGTCCTTATTTTCAGTCTAGGCCTTTTCAGCAGCCACACCAGACTCCAGATAGGGCACCCTTTCACCAGGCACCACCGCAGTAGCAGAGACAGTCACAACAAGCTTCCTGCCACTACTGCAAGAAGCCCGGCCACATCTGGAAAGTTTACAGGAAGAGGTTGGGAGTTTGTCTATATTATGGTGTCGAGGGGCATGAGATGAGGGATTATCCTTCTAACCCTCATCATGCAGTTCAGAGAGCAGCTCCAACTCTAAGAACACATGCGAGGCTACTTGCAGTACAGCCGAGGGGACCGCTACTTTTGACCCAGCAGCAGTGTTATGCCTAGTACTAGCAATAGGGGGGGTGCACCTCAGGGACGAGCGTTTGCTATGACGGTCGAGGAGGCCGAGCCCACTGGAGATGTCATCGTAGGTTCTGTTCTTCTTGATTCTATTTCAGCTTTAGCATTGTTTGATAGTGGTGCTTCTTATAGTTTTGTATCTATTTTTTTGCTCTGAAGCATCATTTGATAGCTGAGTCTTCGCTTAGGACTTACAAGATCATGACTGGGGGAGGCATTATCCTAGTTAGTGATATTTACAAGGATCAAAGTTACTCTGGAAGGTCGGTAACTGAGTGCGTGTCTACATGTAATACCACTTCCGAGCTACGATATTGCACTCGGGATGGATTGGTTGAGTAGGCACCATGCTAGTATAGATTGCAGAGGAGGTAGAGTTTTGTTTAGCCTACCGGGAGAGCCAGAGTTTGAGTTTGCTAGAGGAGCTACAGTGTAGAGTGAATGCATTATCTGTGGAGCTATGGTGGAAGATAAGGAGTTGCCTCATCCTTTGATAGCAAAGTTCTTGGATGTGTTTTCTGAGAAATTGTCAGGATTATCGCCAGATCGAGATATTGATTTCTCTATAGACTTGGTGCCAAGTGTATATCTAATTTCACAGCATGTCTATAGAGTAAACAACAATGAGCTAGTCGAGCTAAAGAAGAAAGTGGATGAATGCAGGATAAGGGGTTTATCAGATCCAGTTCTTTACCGTGGGGAGCCTCGATATTGTTTATATCGAAGAAGGATGGATCGGTGTGCATGTGCATCGATTATAGGGAATTGAATAATCTCACTATCAAGAATAAATATCTGTTACCATGAATTGATGACCTGTTCGATCAGTTGAGTAGCGCCAAGGTATTTTCCAAGATAGACTTGAGATCAGGCTACCACCAGGTGAAAGTGAAGCCGAAGAATATTCTGAAGACTGCTTTTTGGACTCGGTATGGCCAGTATGAGTTCATGGTGATGTCGTTTGGGTTGACTAATGCCTTGGTGGTATTTATGAATTTGATGAACAAGGTGTTCCACCAGAACCTTGACAAGTTCGTGGTGGTGTTCATCGATGACATACTCATATACTCGAAGACACCAGAGGAGCATGAGGAGCATATGCTGATTATGTTGGATGTGATGAGAAAAAAGTAGTTGTATGGAAAGCTGTCCAAGTATGTGTTCTTCCTGAACAAGGTGGAGTTCTTAGGATATGTTATGACTGGTGATAGAATTTGAGTAGATCCGAAGAAGATCACAGTTGTGGAATCTTGGAAGACCACGAGTTCAATGACAGAGATCAGAAGTTTCTTGGGTCTGGCAGGCTACTACAGGAAGATTATGCAAGATTTTTTGAGGATTGCTGAGCCGATGACAGATTCACCAGGAAGGACTCATAGTTAGTTTGGACAGAGGAGTGCCAGGTTGCTTTTGAGGAATTGAAGACGAGGTTGACGTCTGCTCCTATTTTGACGTTGTCATCATGGTTTGGAGGTTTTACTATTTATAGTGATGCATCGAGGAAAGGGCTGGGTTGTGTTCTTCAGCAGAATGGGGAAGTAATTGCCTATGTCTCTTGGCAATTGTGTCATCATTAGAAGAACTATCCAACCCATGATTTGGTGTTGGCTGCTGTCATCTTTGCCTTGAAGTTGTGAAAATATTATATGTATGGAGAGCGCGTAGAGATCTTCACAGACCACAAGAGCTTGAAGTACATTTTTACTCAGAAGGAGTTGAACATGAGGCAACGTTGGTGGTTGAAATTGATGAAAGATTTTGACATATTTTTACAGTATCATCCGGGAAGAGCTAATATAGTTGTCGATGCCTTGAGCAGGTATCTAGTAGCTATATTTTTGACGCAGAACTGGTGTTTGTTGGAGGATCTGGAAAGCTTGGGCATTGAGGTGATAGTCCCAGGTTTTGCCATGCAGATATGGGGATTGCAGATACACTCAGAGTTGATGGACAGGATGAAGGCAGCCCAGTATGATGATATATCTCTGAGGAGCATCACAGCTCAGGTAAGAGCAGGATTGGAGGATGATTTCACCATTGCTGAGGATGGTTCTTTGCGGCATGGTGCTAGATTATGTGTGCCTTGGGGGAGCTGTGTGAGGAGGTATTGCAGGAAGCACATCACTCTCAGTATTTTATACATCTAGGTGCCAACAAGATGTATCGAGATATGCGAGAGAGTGTGTGGTGGTATGGCATAAAGAGGGAGGTAGCACAGTTTGTATCCAGATGCTTAGTGTGCGAGCAGGTAAAAGCTGAGAGGCAGAGGCCAGGTGATTTACTTCAGCCATTATCCATTCCAGAGTGGAAGTGGGAGCACATTACTATTGATTTTGTGTCTGGACTTCTACGATCTCCAGGAGGGAAAGACGTGATTTGGGTCATCGTTGACAGGTTGACCAAGTCGGCTAAATTTTTGCCTTTCAAGATGGGTTTGTCTACGGAGAAGCTGGCAGAGATGTATGTGAGGCAGATCATCAGGATACATGGGGTTCCAATAAGCATAGTCTTGGATCAGGATAATCGTTTTACTTCTTATTTTTGGAGGATTTTGCAGGTGAGTTTGGGCGCCCAGCTCAAGTTCAGTACTGCATATCATCCCCAGATGGATGGGAAGTCAGAGAGGACCATTCAGACTCTCGAGGATATGTTGCGCACCTGTGTACTAGATTTTGGGAGATCTTGGGAGGACCATCTCTACTTAGTAGAGTTTGCTTATAACAACAACTACCAGGCTAGTATAAAGATATCACCATTGAAGGCTCTGTACGGTCGGAGATGTCGTACTCCCTTGTAATGGGACGATATTGGAGAGAGACCTTTTCTAGGGCCAGAGATGATTGTGGATGCAGCGAAGAAGGTTAAGTTGATCAGAGACATACTTCGAGTGGCGCAGGATAGACACCGACATTGGGACGATAGCCACCAGAGACCTTTGGAGTTTGAGGTATAGTTTTAGATTTTTATTTTGTGCTTGATATTGGTTGTTTGTTATAAATTAAGTTCTTAAGGTTGTGTTTTATTCTAGGTTGGTGGTTGAGTGTTTCTGAGGATTTCTCGGACCCAAGGCACAATTCATTTCAGTGGAGACGGGAAGCTTAGTCTGTGATTCATCGACCTTTCAGTATTCTCGAGAGGGTCGGTGTAGTTGCTTACAGACTAGACTTTCCACATGTATTGGAGGGAGTGTATAACATGTTTTACTTGTTGCAGTTGAGACGGTATGTAGCGGATCCTAGTCAAGTATTTGATCACTCAAAGATAGAGGTAGGCCCTACTCTTAGCTATCCAGAGCAGCCAGTTGAGATTCCGGATCGGAGAAAGTAGGTGCTGAGGAATCAGACCATTCCTTTGGTATGCGTCATATGGAGATATCACTCTCCGGGTGAGTCTACCAGGGAGAGGGAGGATGAAATGTGAGAGTGTTACCCATATCTGTTTGTACCTTGAGGTATGTTCTTTCCTGATTCTGTTCTGTTTTATTTTTTGGGGGTAGTTTCGTCTTTGAATTTTGAGGACGCAATTATTTTAAGGGGGATAGACTTATCACTACCATATTTTCTAGGAAAGGATATTTCTATCATTTTATAATTAATTAATTAATGTGCTTCTTGATAATTTATTTATTGTATTATTTAATTATTATTAGATGTTAGATTTGATTTTGAACTTATGTTAGTGGACCTAACTAGTTTAGATTAGATTCATGGACAAATATTTAATTCTAGTTAGATTGAGCCCAACAAACACGCCCAATAGTTAGCCCATTCATTAGGAGGATGACTTAATTAGTTAAACCAATTGGATTAGAACCTTCCTTTCTTAATTAATTCCTTCATGACAAGCCCCAAGGGGTATTGTGGACTTTTTATGGTGACTTGGAGTAGGGGCTAGGCCGGCCATAGCATGGGGGAGGAGAGAGACTCTCTCTCTTCATCCATTCATTTCATTTCTAGATCAAGAATTTTTCTTTTACAAATTTTATCATCCCTACACCAATCCCTATACAAATTATCTTCCAATTTCTTATCTACTCACCATTGGAGACTATTGGAAAAAATAGGAGGCAAAGATCTACAAGGAGGAGGAAGGAGCACAAGTTGAAGGCTCTTGACATTTTATTGGAGACTTGCATTAGGAATCCATCTCCCAATAGATATAATTCAGTTTTCCTTCTCTAATTAGACTCTAAATCTATAATTTAATTATTAAAAACCAACCCATGTACTAAGGCTATTCCTAGGAAGTAGAATTAGGTTCATAGGAGGCATGTGGAGAAAGTTATGTGGTATTTTATGTCAATTTTGGAGGAATTCCTAGATTGGCACAACTTGTGTTTGTCAATAGGTCAATTAGACCAAATTAGTATGTGTTTGGTTGTGTGAGACTAGTTTCGTGTCCATAATTGGATACCTGTAGGCCGTATCATGACAATTTGGCGATACGGGTTGATTTGGGAGTTTTTTTTCCGACACGGGGGTTTAAGTATGTCATATTTTGACACGGAACGTAGATGAGTAGCTAACACTTCGTATTGCTTCTAATTGTGATTCTAGACTTGCTCGTGTCCTTCAGGATATGTTTAGTGGTTTGGTGGAGCCGTATCGCAAGCGTATCATAGATTAAGTGTGATACGGGTTCGGTGCACTCAACGTGTTTGATACTTTACTTTCTAATTAAATTTATATTGGTTATAACTTTAGAGTACTGTATTTATAGTTGTTATTTATATAGTTATATTTCTAATTTATTTCATATATTGGTCGTCATTGGAGAGTAGGAAAGTTCATGTGCACTATTAGAGTTAATATATATATATATATATATATATATATATATATATATATATATATATATATAAGAGGGTGTATGTGTGATAAGGGGTTCGGGTAAGCAGCAGCAGCAGTGTGAACAAGCAGTAAGAAGCAACAGCAACAGTGTGTAGCACAACAGTGCATTAGAGATTAGGTTGTATATATCTGTTAAAGTTAAGTTAGTTAATATTGTTAGTTATATATATATATATATATATAATATTAGTATTGTAGTATTGGTTAATATTATTTCTAGTTTACCTTGAGTTACACCAAGGTAATCAGAGTTGAGGTATCCTGGGGTATGGGTATTGAATACCAGATGGGTATGCTAGTTATGTTAGTGTATAGTGAGGTATGAATGGCTAGTTAGTTAACTATTAGATATTGGATTACCTTGTGATACCAAGATAATTGTCAGGTAATTTGGTTCACCCTAAACGTATTGGGTTTGTGTATCATGCGGGGCGTGTTGGTAGTGTGATACCGTATTTGGCTCAAAGCCAAGATATCCATTTAGCATTAGTTTAGCTAGAGATACTATATATTTTTATCTTGTATATATATATTATTGTATTTTTATATCTGATAATTTACATATCTTATGATACGGTATAGTGTTGGTATCCTAGTATCCTAACATAGCTAGTATATCCTAGTTATATAGTGTATGGACCTAATATCCTAGAGATGGACTCATACAACCTAAAAATAGCTAGTTTGACAAAGTTTGATTAATTTGACTAGTTTGACCTTGAGTTGACCTAGTTTGACTGTTTTTTCTTTGAAATGGCTTTATGACCTAGAATTTGACTAGTTTAACTTATTTTTTATTCCAAAACTTTGTGTTGATGTAATATTCCATATTTAGGTCTCCGATGCACCGTTCCGGACATCTTTGATATTGTTCACCAGATTTTAGACAAGTATATTCTTTGATAGTTTCTCATTTATGATATCCCCTATTTTTTGTATTTAGTATAGATATTCTTAATTTTTTGACACGATGGTTACACGGATTGGTATATCCGGATCTCGTCATGAGATCTTATTCCTTGGTATTTATGGTGTATCTTGTGCAAGCCTTGTTCCTTGTTCTTCTTGTGCATGTACATGCATTGATTCTTGGGGAGACTAGCTACCTATCCAGTGAATCCCGTGTCATAACATACCATGGTTGGATCCACTATACTAGTCAGGGTGGAGAGTGTTAGTATAGATATCTGATCATACCCTCCTTATGCATATCATTGTGATTGTTGATCATACACCACACGTATGATTAACCAGTCCCTAATCCTTGTGCAAGTTTCCAAGACGATTACATTTTGAAGTTGGTACTCACTCACTTAGTAGTAGTATTCTTTCTCATTTCTATTATGCCCATTTCTTGTATTTAATTCCAGTATTCCTATTATGCATATCTCTTATACCTGTATATTGCATCTTGTATATTCGCTCTATTTACTGTTGCATAGTTTATATCATTCATTCGAACTGCTGTTAGAGATATACTTTGCTCCTTTCATGACTGGATATATTTTTCTCAAATGACACTGAGGAGTGGTATCCCACTCACTACGGGCCTCAGGATATAGTTGCTTAGAGCCAGAGACTTTGGCTCATGAGGGACTCATCTCGGTTGAGACAGACGACCTAGTAACCCTAGCATAGTAGATAGATTTATTTGTACTGGATTTATCTCCAGCATTTTGGTATTAATATTCTTATTTTATTTGATGACTGATTGGATACTACTTTGTCTTGTGAGTTGTAATGACTCTTCAGTTTTTTATTTCATATTTGTGCGATTGTTCCATCTTATAAATCTGTGATTGAGTATTTATATTTTATTGGTGGCATTATTATATCTTGATTGCTAGATAGATAGTTTACTAAATAACGTTCTTAAGTTGGCTCCCTTGTGGTACTTTGCTATTTTGGGGTCTGACCCCACTGGTATTGTATGGCCAGATTTTGGAGCCACACCATAGGATCTTCAGTATATCCCGTCTCTAGATGGTGAACACGAGGAACACCTGAGGAATTGAGTGGGTTTTTTCTTTATTACCCACCGGATCTTATACTTATACTTTTGAGGCGTTTAGCAATCGAGCATGTGTTTAGCTCGTGTTTTGATTCTTGATATTCTAGCCTGTGGGCCTACAAGTAAAGCATATTCTAGACTATTGTTAGAGCTGAAAATGTAATATTGTACTCTGCTAGTTCTTTATTTTGGTAACTAGCTTCATGATCATCTATATATGCATAGTTTGGGACGACCTACTATTATATGTTTGGTGATTATACTTCTTTTAACTTGTTGCTTGTTTGAGATTTAGGCAACTAGGACTCTTGACCCAGGAATGTCCGTTGGATTGTAGAGTAAACCCTCATATGTCTAGACAGTCGTGACCGTATCTCTGGGTATAGAGTACTCTGGTATACATAGCTGGCTTTGTCCGCCCTCGCTCTCCGGTATTATGGTTCTGGGGTGTGATAGAATTAAAAGAGAATTTGGGTAGGAATTTGTGTATAGAAGAGGAAATTTGGGGAAGAACAATGTAGTTCTAAAATTTTGGGTAAAATAAGAAGATGAGAGAGAATGGACTCCCTTCTTCTGGTGGTTTATCCCAACTTGTCTCCCAAGGAATATTTAAAGACAAAAATGTCCCCATAGGCTTGTCATGATGAATATTAATTAAGGAGGAAGCTTCTCTTCCTAATGAAGGTTTAATTAAGTTACCTAATTAGTCAAGAGGGATAAGTCTAATGGGCCTAGCCCAAATATTGGGTTCTACGGGTCTAACTTAAATGTGGTCCATGACAAGTCTAGTTAGGTCCAATTAGATCTTCTAACAACTAGTTTAACTACTGGCTAACAACTAACCATTAACTAAATACAATATATAAATATATGCAACCATACAAAATATTGAAATAATATAAGCTAAAAATATACATACTAGTTATAATAAACTAAGATATCAATCAAACAATAATTTTCAAAATACCAATATTCTTAATATTACCGATATTCGAAAATGATAAAATACCCCTTTCTGGGAAAAGTGGTAGTGACAGCATGCAATCGAGGCCACATAGGTGGGGAAAGGTTCACTCTTCGGGACGAGTGCCCAAGTGATGGGTAATAAATGCAAGTCAGAAAAATTGACATAAAGTGATGGATGTGATTGATGTGACATACAAATAAAGTGTGTTAGAAAAATAAGACAAAATTATGAAAAGATGAGCCGAGGCGGTGTTGAGTCATGCTTTCAAGGAAAGAGGAACGCATAGCTCAAGGCCACATGCTATCCTTGGTCGCATGCTCCTCTTGGCCGCATGGATGACTTGGACTTAGAGAAATTCTTTTCTTTCTAGTTTCATGCATTTGTCCAAGGGGCACATGTGCAGATTTCAGTCATGCATCCAACCAAGATCGTCGCTTGATGACTTTGGAGCGAGAAGTCTAGGCCGCATGCTAAGTGTGCCTCATGGAGCTCCTTCATCACAAAACAACATGTTTCGGCCATAGAAGCTCCAAAAATTCAAGTTTTGTTTCTTCCATGGAAACCTCAAACGAAGTCCAAATCCAACAAAGTAAAGTTCTAAACTACTAAAAATTAAATGCTCTTAAACATAGAAAAACAAGTTTTTGAAAACAACAAGTTTTTAGAGATCAAAACCCAAGAAATCTTGAGAACACATAAAAATATCTAAACTTAAAAATGTAGATCTACATTAATCCATCCAACAAAACCAAAAATACCAAGTTATAAATATAAGGAGAATCATATAACAATCATAATTTCCTCCTAAAATAGAAAGTTTTTAATTTTCATGCAAGGTACTTGCCTATGGAGGGAGAGAAAGAACCTAAGAGAGTGAATGAAAAGGAAATAATGAGATGAGAGAGAGAGAGAGAGGGAGAGAGAGAGAGAGAGAGAGAGAGAGAGTTCTAGTTTATAAGGGAGGGTTTGTGTTCACTTGACCAATGGTTCAAGTCATGCCCAAGCCCGGATCTCAAAATAAACTAAGAACCAAACTCTACCAGAAAATAGTTTGGCCTCCAACCAACCTGACAACCATGCTAGCAAGCAAGAATACGTTCCAAATACGTATATTGGGAAGAGAGAGTAACATCTCTAACCACCTTAAAAAAATTTTATCCTCGGAATTCAAGTTTAAGGCTAGTTAGAGATATTAAGAAAAGCAAAAAACTAACTACAAGAAATCTATACATACATATAATTAAATATAATAACACATATAGTGAAGCAAAGCAACATCACCTCACATAAGTGTTTGTCGATCAAGGAATGAAAGATGCAAAGGCATACGAAGAAATATACCTTATGAGTCAAATAGATGCGGGTACTGAGATCGAATATTATTCTCGCACTCCCACGTTGACTCTCTCATGGAGTGATGACACCAAGCAATATAAAAAAGATGGATAGTCCGGTTCTTGAGTATCTTCTCTCTCTGATCCAAAATGGACACGGCCTGTTCCTCATTAGTTAAGTCGGTAACAAGGATTAACTCTGAATGATCGAGGACATGACTCAAATCTGGGACATACCTATGCAACTGAGGCACAAGAAATACATCATCCACTTAACAAAGCAAAGGCAGAAGGATAAGATGATAAACAACATCCCCTACCCTACCATGAATATCGAAAGATCCCACATATCGCAAACTAATATTCCCGTGAACCCCGAATCTAATGACTCTACGGGTAAAAAAATGCTTACAAATATGTGGTCGCCGACAGAAAACTCTAACGGCCTATGATGTTGATCTGCCCAATGGAGATGAGGATCTTGCGTAACCCGAAGCCGCTATCTGATTTTCTTAATCACTTCAATCATTTGAGTGATCATTTTAGTCCCCAACATTTTTAATTCACTAATATCATCCCATGGCAAGGGTGATCTGTACTTTCTTCCGTATAATACCTCAAAAAGAGCCATCTATATGCTGGCCTGATAAATTTTGTTGTATGAGAATTCCACTAAGTGAAGATGATCTTCCGAAGAGCTAACAAATTCTAAGGAACAAGCCCGCATCATATCTTCCAATGTCTGGATCATCCTTTCTGATTTCCCATCTTTCTGAGGGTGATATGCGATACTAAATCTCAACTTGGTGCCCAAGCACTCGTGCAAGGTTTTCCAAAAATAAGATTAAAGTGAGTATCATGATCTAACACCATCCTTGCTGGAATTTCGTGTTACCTCACTATCTGCCGCATATATATCTCTGCTAACTACTCTATCGACTGTCCTATTCGGAAGGAAAAAAAATCTACCACTTTCGTGAGTCGATCTACTATCACCCAAAATGTATCAAGTCCAATAGGGGATCTAGGCAAACCAGTCACAAAGTCCATCGTAATGTGTTCCCACTTCCAATCTGGAATAGGCAGCGGTTATAACAATCCTGCAAGTCTTTGTTGTTCTGCCTTCACTTGCTAACACACGCGACATCATAAAACAAACTGAGCTATCTCTCTTTTTATTCTGCTCTACCAAAAATATTGTTTGATATCATGGTACATCTTCGTGCCTCCCGGATGAATAGAATATTGAGAACAGTTAGCCTCGGTCATCATTTCCTATATGATATCTCCACTTGGCATATAAAGACGGTTTCCGAATTTGAGTATTCCTTCTTCATGAATACTTAATTCCTTCCTAAGATCTTACTCACATTCTGCCCTAAGCTGCTGAATCTGGAAATCTTTCGTCTGAGCTGACTTGATCCACTCCACCAAAGTTGACTGTATCTGAAGACTAGCTATCATTCCCGTCTCTTGAGGTAACACTATCTCGATGCCCATCTCTTGAAGATCTGGTAGAATCTACTTCTGATTTGTCAAGTTGAATGCACTGTCTCTCCTACTTAGAGCATCTGCAACCATATTTTTCTTGCTTAGATGATACTAAAGTGCTATATCATAATCACCAAGCAATTCTGGCCATCTTCTCTTCCTCATGTTCAAGTCCTTCTGAGTGAATATGTACTTCAGACTCTTGTGATATGTGAATATCTCTACCCTATCGCCATATAGGTAATATCTCCACAACTTGAGAGCAAACACTACTGCTGCTAATTTAAAATCATGTGTTGGATAATTCTTCTCATGATCTTGAAGTTGTTGAGACGCATAAGCTATCACTCTTCTGTGCTGCATTAACACACACCCGAGTCCTTTTTCGGATGTGTCACAATAAACTGCGAATCCTCCTGATCCTTCTGGAAGTTTAAGGATCGGTGCTGATACCAACTTCTCCTTAAACTTCTCGAATGCTGCTTGGCACACTATTGTCCAAACAAACTTCATATCCTTGTGGTCAGACGAGTCATTGGTGCTGGAATCTGTACAAAATCTACCATAAACCTCCGATAATATTTTGTTAATCCCAATAAACTTCGTACATCTGGTACTGTCTTCGGGACTGGCCAATTCTCTACTGCTTCAACTTTGTTGGGGTACACTGATACTCCTGCTCCTGAGATGATGTGACCCAAGAATGACAAATAATCTAACCAGAACTCATACTTACTGAGTTTAGCATATAATTGATGCTCCCTTAGAACTTGCAACACCTTCCAAAGATGTTCTCCATTCTCTCCTTCACTGTTGGAGTAGATAAGAATGTCATCTATGAATACCACTACAAATTGATCTAGGTATGGAGATATGATTCATCAAATCAATAAATATTGCTGGTGGATTAGTCAATCTGATTGGCATAACAAAAAATTCATAATGCCTATATCGAGATCAAAATGATGTCTTCGGTATATTTTGCTTCCGGACTCTTACTTGATGATATCCCGATCGAAGATCTACCTTGAAAAATACTCTTGCTCTACTCAATTGATCAAACGAGTCATCAATTCTAGGCAATGGATACTTGTTCTTTACTGTCACTGCATTCAGCTGCCTGTAGTTAATAAGCAATCATGTTGACCCATCTTTCTTCTTTACTAGAACCACTATGCTCCTTATGGTGATCCACTAGCCCTAATAAACTTTTTTGCCTTCTGTTCTTCTACGTATTGATATAGCTGGTTAAGTTCCATTGGTGACATCTGATAGACCTTATTGAAAATTGGTTATGCTCCTTGCTTGAACTTTATACATAACTCCACTTCTCTTACTGGGGGTAATCCTGGAAGCTCATCCAAAAATACGTCAAGAAATTCTTCAATTACTCTGGGGAACGGATCTTCAACTCCTGCTACTACTGCAATGCCACCTTCATGTTGGTTCTTCACCGTATTATTGAAGAAAAATTCTTCCTTGCCCAGAATGTTAAACAACACTATACCTCTACGATAATCTATCTTCGCATGACTGTCTCTCAACCAGACTATTCCTAAAATAACGTCAAAGTTATCGATAGAAAACTCGATCCATCTTACAGGTAATGAATGCCAGCAAAATACGATTGGATACGCTAAACATACTCTACTGACTCCTACGAGACCATTACCAATGACTATATTCAGCCTCTCTAGCAATGCCTCGAACTCCAATCCAATACGTATCGCAAATCATGCACATATAAATGATTATGATGCTCCCGAATTAAATAATGTTATGGTAGAAAAAGATATAACGAGAATGTTACCTGCCACCACGTCACCTGATGCAAAATCCTCTTTCATGGATAGGATAAAAGCTTGTCCTTGGCCTTGTTGTTCTCCTTGTTACTACCTTTCTTGAATACGCAGTTGAGGCCTCTACTGTCCATAATGTTGATTCCTCTACTGGTTGTACATCTGAGTTTGCATCAGTAATGGACGCTGAGCCAATGGCCTGATTGCCAATGTTGTCCTCCTGTGCTGAGCTTCCCTTGGTGTTGGCAGTGCTAACCGCTACGCCGGTCCTTCAATACTCTGCATCATCGGACAATTGGTAATCCAATGATCTGGACTACCACATCGTAGGCACAACCCTTGTTCTGCCCTATACACATCTCGCGTATGGTCTCCCTTTCCATAATACATAGATCCTACTGGGGCTCCCAATCGTTGTTGCTACTGTTGCCTCGGCTGATTCGGCTAAATTGGTGCTATTGTTACTGATGCCAATGGCCTCCCTAGCACTTTGTCATGAATACGAATGCCAGAAGATGGTGATGACGTCGGCTGTGCTAGTCCTCATCCTCCGCTCTATGCATGAGACCTCTTTTCGTCTCCCGTCCTTGAAGATAACCTCTATATTGTCAGCTCATGTCGCCCAGATACGATCAATACTTCGTTGAAAGTCTGGTAGTTATGGCCCTCTACCAGTTGCTGAATTTTTAGATGAATTCCTTACTGGAACCTCATCGCCCTCACTTATGCTTTTTCTACCATTGTCGGGGCAAATATGCTAAGCCTGCAGAACTCTGTCACGTAATCATCCACTATCCTCCCAGATTGTTTAAGGTTTATAAACCTCTATTTTAGCTCATACTTTGCTACCACTACGAAATACTTACCCTAAAATGGGCCCCAGAAGTTATCCCTTGAGATAGGTTTTCTTAAACCTTTTTCTGCTGGCCACCAATATCTAGCAAGGTCCTACAGTTGCAACAAGACCTGATCAAATTGTTCCTCAATTGGAACCTTTGTTGTTGTCAGTATCGTCTCAATACTCTGTAGCCAAGCCTCTGCAGTAATGGCGTCCTCCGTGCCGTCAAAGTACTTAGGGTTGAGTCGACAAAATCTCGCCGATGCCCCTGAATATGTTATAACACTCCTCTCCAAGGCCATCTATAATCCTTGATTCAATAAGATATTTTGCTCTTGCTGCTAAAGATGCTGATGTTGTTGTGTTGCCACCATTCCTCGTATAATCTCTAGCAATGCTGGTATCTCAAGTGCTATTGGCGCTACTGGTACAACCGGGGGTACTGGAGCTTTTGGTACATGTTGTTTCCCATACTCTTCTACTGGTTCTACCCTAATTCCTCCAGAAATTAATATTGCCTCTCGCTGTGGGCCAACGGATCCTTGCCCTATTGAAATCACTGGTGCTCCAACCTCCGAAGCTGGAGAAGCCCTAAAGAAAAGGATACAAGATAAATCAAGAACATAACGAGGAAGGATCAAGGAATCAATGGTACAGAAGTCAAGCTGAGTTTCGAGGAGAAAGATTCATGATTTCAAGGAGGAAAATATTTAATTGATATCTTATGATCAAGCCACCCTACAAGTCTATAAGAAAGATAGACCTTCATGGGCCACCACTAAAACCTTATCATGCCCCAGATCTAGAATACTGGAGAGCGAGGGAATGACTGAGCCAACCGTACCTTGCAGAATACCGAAGTAACCCATAATGTGTTAAGGTTGTTGACAAGGGGGTGCATAATACAATCAAGTCTCCTATGGTCAAGAACTTCTATATCTCAATCATTCAAACAAGTAGCAATAACATAATACAAGCAAGAACTTCTATATCTCAATCCTACGAGACCATTACCAATGACTATATTCAGCCTCTCTAGCAATGCCTCGAACTCCAATCCAATACGTATCGCAAATCATGCACATATAAATGATTATGATGCTCCCGAATTAAATAATGTTATGGTAGAAAAAGATATAACGAGAATGTTACCTGCCACCACGTCACCTGATGCAAAATCCTCTTTCATGGATAGGATAAAAGCTTGTCCTTGGCCTTGTTGTGCTCCTTGTTACTACCTTTCTTGAATACGCAGTTGAGGCCTCTACTGTCCATAATGTTGATTCCTCTACTGGTTGTACATCTGAGTTTGCATCAGTAATGGACGCTGAGCCAATGGCCTGATTGCCAATGTTGTCCTCCTATGCTGAGCTTCCCTTGGTGTTGGCAGTGCTAACCGCTACGCCGGTCCTTCAATACTCTGCATCATCGGACAATTGGTAATCCGATGATCTGGACTACCACATCGTAGGCACAACCCTTGTTCTGCCCTATACACATCTCGCGTATGGTCTCCCTTTCCATAATACATAGATCCTACTGGGGCTCCCAATCGTTGTTGCTACTGTTGCCTCGGCTGATTCGGCCAAATTGGTGCTATTGTTACTGATGCCAATGGCCTCCCTAGCACTTTGTCATGAATACGAATGCCAGAAGATGGTGATGACGTCGGCTGTGCTAGTCCTCATCCTCCGCTCTATGCATGAGACCTCTTTTCGTCTCCCGTCCTTGAAGATAACCTCTATATTGTCAGCTCATGTCGCCCAGATACGATCAATACTTCGTTGAAAGTCTGGTAGTTATGGCCCTCTACCAGTTGCTGAATTTTTAGATGAATTCCTTACTGGAACCTCATCGCCCTCACTTATGCTTTTTCTACCATTGTCGGGGCAAATATGCTAAGCCTGCAGAACTCTGTCACGTAATCATCCACTATCCTCCCAGATTGTTTAAGGTTTATAAACCTCTATTTTAGCTCATACTTTGCTACCACTACGAAATACTTACCCTAAAATGGGCCCCAGAAGTTATCCCTTGAGATAGGTTTTCTTAAACCTTTTTCTGCTGGCCACCAATCTCTAGCAAGGTCCTACAGTTGCAACAAGACCTGATCAAATTGTTCCTCAATTGGAACCTTTGTTGTTGTCAGTATCGTCTCAATACTCTGTAGCCAAGCCTCTGTAGTAATGGCGTCCTCCGTGCCGTCAAAGTACTTAGGGTTGAGTCGACAAAATCTCGCCGATGCCCCTGAATATGTTATAACACTCCTCTCCAAGGCCATCTATAATCCTTGATTCAATAAGATATTTTGCTCTTGCTGCTAAAGATGCTGATGTTGTTGTGTTGCCACCATTCCTCGTATAATCTCTAGCAATGCTGGTATCTCAAGTGCTATTGGCGCTACTGGTACAACCGGGGGTACTGGAGCTTTTGGTACATGTTGTTTCCCATACTCTTCTACTGGTTCTACCCTAATTCCTCCAGAAATTAATATTGCCTCTCGCTGTGGGCCAACGGATCCTTGCCCTATTGAAATCACTGGTGCTCCAACCTCCGAAGCTGGAGAAGCCCTAAAGAAAAGGACACAAGATAAATCAAGAACATAACGAGGAAGGATCAAGGAATCAATGGTACAGAAGTCAAGCTGAGTTTCGAGGAGACAGATTCATGATTTCAAGGAGGAAAATATTTAATTGATATCTTATGATCAAGCCACCCTACAAGTCTATAAGAAAGATAGACCTTCATGGGCCACCACTAAAACCTTATCATGCCCCAGATCTAGAATACTGGAGAGCGAGGGAATGACTGAGCCAACCGTACCTTGCAGAATACCGAAGTAACCCATAATGTGTTAAGGTTGTTGACAAGGGGGTACATAATACAATCAAGTCTCCTATGGTCAAGAACTTCTATATCTCAATCATTCAAACAAGTAGCAATAACATAGAATATTTCAGAATAAGCAGTAAGGTATCCCAAACGCCGTATCAGAATATTCCTTAGAGATCTAGCAATACTAAATGATATGCGAGATACAAGATCAAAGTATACAGCATAGTGAGTCACCTGCAGTATGCATATATTAAGTCATGTAAGGAGCTAGTATCCAGATTTGTCGACAAATATGTACCGATTGGCTAAACGTCCAAAAGAATGTAGTTTACAAAAGATGAGTAGTGAATAAAGGAACCCACTCATGTCCCTCAACAGCCATCCTTCGAGTACATGCCATCAGTGAGAGGGAAGTAAGATCGATCCTCGGGTGCTAGCTCTAAACTTGGTTATACAAAACTAGTGGGGTCAGACCCCAAATATCAAGTACCACAAATGAAGAACAAAATAAATAAACAAAAATAGTTCTATAGCATGAGATGCATGAGCCAACAATCAAAGACATATGTCCTATCCATGATATGATATGACACCCCTTCACCAAATAAGAACAGGAAGTGCCTTATCACATCAAGATAGAATACGTCCTTTGATTATGGTCAATCTAAAATAACTCTGCTTTGTAGTTTCAGTCCACAGCCTATCATAACACAACAGCGCAACCCAACAACCAAACAAGGAGATGAGTTAAACTATCGTGCTACAACAGTCTATGTCCCTAATTCCAATTAACATAAGGCACAACACAAAATCAGAGATAATATATAGGAGAAATAATTTAGCTTCAGTCCATGGATTATCGTAACATAACGATGCAACCCAATAACCAGACAAGGACATGGGCTGATTTATCATGCCACGATAGCCCACTTTCCTGGCTAGGCATATGTTAAAAGCAATTTTGACAGCCAATCATGTATTATGTCTTGATATGTGATCTCTGGTTATCCTAGTAATTTAATATATGAATATCCTCAGATCGTGCCATAATTGTGCATAACTGGCTGGACCAATGATATACGAGCAAGAATACATATATATGATGCACTAGTCCCTTACAGGGGCACTGAGCTAATTAATGATTAATAACACTATCAAGCTTTCTATATGAAAGATACTGGCCCGGTCTTATAATTATATCAAATATTGTACTCCACTAGTGTGGATGATATACATTATCCGCGGTGGCCAACCTTTACTCCTAGTTAATTTAGTGTGGCTCGACATGCACGATCTCGAGATACCGTTTCCTCCCAATATTCTATAAATTGAGTTGCCTAGTTAACCCTAGATTAATTAGAATCTCATGCCGTAGTCACATGAACATTCCTTCTTAGATATCGTACTCTAAGTACTAGCACTCTTGATACTAATCTATACTGTTACTCGTAAGTTTAAATATGGGTTCACCCAAGTATGATGCAACAATCATTACTATCTAGCCACAACTAAATTCACTGTCCAACTACCAGATCCGTGCATGAAAATATTTACATATATCATGTAGTAAGAGTATGTGGCACGATGACTCACTATATATCAAGTAGCATTCTCGATGTAATCAAGTGTATTAGAACAGACACAATAGTCAGGGTAAGAACAAGTTTCTAGTATCAAGATCAAGGACAAGTTATCAAGTAACAAGTTATTCAGAACAGGACAGTCAAGCACTGGTCACATTTATCGTTACTTTATTATATCGATGGATGAGAATAAGAGTAGCGTGAGAACCCTTCGAGCTCAGATCCACAATCCTTAAACCAAACAATGACTGGGATTATCGACCCATCCCCGAGTTGAACTATGACCCTTATTCTATCGAACGTATAATTAGGTGATCAAGGGAAGCTTATGTCAGGTACTTAGTCAAATTTGGCACATGGTCATATCTGGGTCATACAAGTCATTTCTAAGTTTAACACTTAGCATCACAATCATTCAATCATGCAAAAATATTTAAACCAAGCAAGTGTCCAACGTGTGCAGAAGGAAATAGGCCGCATGCTGTCGAGGCTCCATGGATGTCAAGTCTGCATATGGATCGGGACTGTATGCAGTCGAGGCCACATGTTGTCGAAGCTGCATGGGCAGGGAAATATCTACTCTTCGGGACGAGTGCCGAAGTGATGGACAATAAATGCAAGTCAGAAAAAGTGACAAAGTGATGGATGTGACTGATATGATATGCAAATAAAGTATGTCAGAAGAATAAGACAAAATCATAAAAATATGCGCCAGGGAGATGCTGAGTCATGCGTTCAAGGAAAGAGGAGTTCATAGCTCAAGGTCGCATGTTGTCCTTGGTCACATGCTTCTCTTAGCCAAATGGATGACTTGGACTTAGAGAAATTCTATTCGTTCAAGTTTCATACATTTGGCAAAGGGACGCATGTGCAAATTTCAGTCATGCGTCTAACCAAGATGGCCGCATGCTAACTTTGGAGCGAGAGTCCATGCCGCATGCTAAGCGGGCTGCATGGAGCTCCTTCGTCCCAAAACGACATGTTTGGGCCATAGAAGCCCCGAAAACTCAAATTTTGTTTCTTCTATGGAAACCTCAAACGAAGTCCAAATCCAACAAAGTAAAGTTCTAAACTACTCAAAATCAAACGCAATCAACATAAAACAACAAATTTTCGAAAACAACAACTTTTAGAGATCAAAACGAAAGAAAACTCAAGAACACATTGTAGAAGCATACAAATGCACTTCCTGAAGATGGCGTAGTTTTTCTACAAATAAACTTAGTACAGAAAGAATGACGCACTTTTTCTCTGTTTCGAAGGATGTTGCACTTTGAAGCTTATTTCGTCAATAAAGACATGCGTACAAATTGTATGTTTGCTTTCCCCCCAAACATTAAATGCAACAAATTTGACAGACTAGAACAACAGTCGAGGAGTCAGAAATCATCATTACAGCTGAGCTGCGGCACGCAGACCCAGTTTGTCATTTAGCGGCCAATATGAATCAGCTTCTTCAAAGTGCGCCATAAGGCCAACTTCTTCAAAGTGCGCCATAAGGCCAACTTCTTCAAAAGTGTGCTATTATGGCTACTTCCTCCAAAGCACGCCATTACGACTACATCCTTAAAAGTGCGCCATTAAGGCCAACTTTTTCAAAAGTGTGCCATTATGGCTACTTCCTCCAAAGTGTGCCATTATGACTACTTCCTCCAAAGTGTGCCATTACGGCTACTTCCTCAAAAGTACGCCATCATGGCCAATTTCCTCAAAAGTGCGCCATCATGACTACTTCTTCAAAAGTGTGCCATCATGGCCACTTCCTCAAAAGTGAGCTATTATGGCTACTTCCTCAAAAGTGCGCCAGTCTCTATACCACTTCTAAAGTGCGCCTATGATACTAACCGACAAAGAGAAGTTACGATTATGTGTCCTATATGCCATATTTCTCGTAAAACATGCACAAATAACTGTCCCATGACCTACGCTTTTCTCGTATAGGAAGCCACGTATTAAGCAAGCAACAAGTTGTGCACCCACTCACTAGATCGTGGGATGCCATCCCATCAAAAATGTGCGCACAGTGCAGACTGTCCAAAGTGCACGCACACTGTTATAACTACTCTAAAATCCTATTAATATAGGATCATTGTGTACGTTAGAAAAATGGAGAAATTTTAAGTCTTTGAAGTTCAAGAACAGAAGGAGAGAAATAGAAGCTTGTCGTACCGTTGTTGCCAAAGCTTTTTTATTGCCCAACTCTTCAAGTTGTTCACCTCATCCTTGCATTTCTTTATTTTCTTGTGGTCCAAGGAGTAAAGTGATCGTCCACAGATCAGATTTCTATGGCTATACTTCTCCATCAACAATTGTACTTAGATTTTTGTCTAGAATCTTTTGTACTGTACTTTCTTTTAATAGTTTATAATACATAGTTCATATAACTTTTCTCCATCGCAAAAGAGATGGCGACATTGCTGGAGACAACTTTCTCCTCTGACAAAAAAGTGATAGCCTAACGAGATGATGCGTCGGTCGGCTCGATGCCGAAGACCTTGGTCGTAAAGTTCGACCAACAAGCATACGCAAAAATGCTCCATTCTGGGGGTAGTGCTCACCCCTCATTCGCACTCAAGTCAATGAAGAACCCAAAGTGTGGGTGTCCAAGCCTTGTTACACATATCCCAAAGTTGTTGTTAATAAGAAAACAATATTCTGATTGACGAGAATACCCTTGTCAATTCTGTCAACCAAGTTCAGGTTGATGATTTGGTGGATAATTCCCTTGCGTTAACCAAGGGATACAAATCGCGCAACTCATGCAATATCAAGAAAAGGGTGATCCACACCCAAGATACTGAGCTTGCACATATTCTTTATAGTGTGCGGGACAAGCAAGTCTTGGACACTGTTGTCCAAGGCAATCTCCCTACAGGCGCGCTCTTCAAAGAAAGTCAAAAGTTTCTCAGAATTTATACTAGCAGAAGAAAACTACAAGTGCACTAATGAAGCATTAGTTAGGGAAAATTATTCCCCTAACATCATGATTACGTGTACAGTGGAAGAAAAATTATGCCCCATTCGTTAGGAGCCAACTATTAGTGCGCCATGCCAAGACCTTCGTGCAAAATTAAATGCACGTAGGCAAACGGCGCCAACTCTGTTTGCACCACAGAAAGTGTGCCAAATAGTGTCAACCTCTTCATAATATGCTGTTTGTGTATGTGTACATAGGAAGACCGCTAGGAACAACTTTCTCTCATCCTAAAAGAACAAAAGCTTGTAAGATGACGAATCATTCGGCAATCAAGCCAGCACCTCACTCGACACACAGGGGGTCAAAAATGTGCATAGAAGGTTCAATGTATCTCATATAAATGGGCAGAGTCTACCCTCTTCCTCCTCTTCTCTTCCCTCTTCTAATTTATGTGAGCTTATTGTACAAAAGTGTAAGGAGAGAGATCCTAGTAACTTTGCAACGGTATTTCCTAATAATAATTATTGTAATTATCATAAGATTGTAATCAAATATTGTTGTGCATCATCAAAATGGTCTGTATTAGACCGATTGACTTATACTATGTCTTCCAAACCTCAACATGTATAGCAAGCTAACAACTAGGAGTATGATGATAATGAATCGTTCATTGTTCTAGCATACAGGGCTTCACATCTTCCCTGTGGTAGAAGACAATAAAGATAAAGTTCTTCAAGAACACCCAGCCAAAGGAGGTTTGACCAACTCGTTGACTCCTTTGAACGAGTATACCAAAATACCCATTCTCGAAGATGGGAGCCCGTTCTTCACATGAATCCCCATTCCTCAGAATCTGAGGGTGGGTAGCAATCCCCCTGATTCTGAAACTGTTAGTATAGACTCTAACTACACGGTTCTTTCTACCTATCCCTCTGTCGTACACAAAGATGTTAGCTTCTATGCCATTGATGACGAACAAGATGCTCCTTCATCAGTAAGAACCGAATAATGCCTCAACTTATTAGAGTCAGCTCTCAGGGACATACACACCATGATGCAAAATATGCATCAAATGATGATAGCCCAATATTCTGCTACACCAGCTCCTGTCCAAGTGGCTCCATTCATACCTGTATAGCCTACTCCTAGAAAAACATCTCTGTAGGGCAACACAAATTCAGAAGCAATCCTAAACCAAGAGTCAGCAGCTCCAACTCTTAATTCTCTCAATATTGGGAGTGAACCTCCGCTGATGGTAATACATGTTCAAATAGGATCTTACCAGTCAGCTGCACCACTCCAAACAGAAGATCCTCTCGAAGCTATTCGGGAGTTGCGTGCATAGGTCATTATATTAAAGAATAATGACCAACTCCGCAAGCTGGGGGTAAAACATCCTTATTCTCCTCATTGGAATAATGTTCCTTTTCCCTTCTAAATATAAACCTCAATTAATAATCTTATTTGAAGTCAAGATATCAGCGAGCCAATATGTTAATTACTTCAATATGATTACAGCTCACATGCATAAAAAGGATGCTCTCCCCACTAGATTGTTCGTGGGGTGCTTGGCCTGCATAACCTACGATTGGTATCGATATTTACATGATAATTGTATATCCTCGTTTGATGACATGAAGTTTCTTTTTCTCTCACGATTCTACGGGGGAGGCATGGATATGACAATGTCTTTACTTATTGATATCAAAGAGAAGGATAAGGAATCCACTCACGAATTCGTAGATCGTTTCAGGCAAGCAACTTTAAAGTTGCCGCCGGTATTCCAGATTTCGTATTTATCGCTGCTTGCCAAAAGAATCTACTCCTATAGTAGGGCTCTAGATGGGTCCAACTCAATTTCAAGACTGGATGGCCTTCATCATCGGAGCCGAAGCTGCTGAAGGTAACATAAAAGTGGCACGTAACATGGGGTTACAAATGACCAATACGAATGGCAAGCGCTCATCCTCCAACAACAACAACAATGCGAATAATTACAACAACAAATAAAAGGATGCCCTAGCAATAAATTTGGCAAAGCGAACCACCTCTCCTCCAGTACAAAAGTCTACTGAATCCTCCAGACCTAAGAAATAATATTCCTTTAAAGAGAGCGATATCCATAACATTTTTGACTGTCTGATGAAGAGCAACATATTATATTTGCTTGATATCACATGACCGGAGGAGGCCGATAAAATAAATGACCCAAAGTACTGCCTATACCATCGATATGTACATCATCCTACCAAGGCTTGTTATGTCTTCAAAAAGAAAATACAATAGTTTATTGATGCTAAAGCTATCACCCTTCACAACGATGAGAAAACGGTCACTGCCAATATGGTGTCTCTTCAATTTGGTGATTTTCTAGCATAATAAGTCCCTAACGATGTTATTCCAATACCTCGAGCTACAATAGAAGTGGTAAATATTCCGCCTCCTCGAAATCAAACAGAGGGGTTGGTGCCCCTTACCACAGATCATGACGAGATTATGTGGATTCATCCCAACCTACTGCCAGATTGGGACCAAGGAGCAACATCTTCCAATTCAAAATTCAAGAAGGGCAAGAAGTATAAACCATGCAATATGATATCATTGGATCATTACTCAAATGGAGATCAAGATCAACCTCAAGAAGACATACCTTTAGAGATCAAATTTTAAAATCTGAACATTGACCAACCAAGCTCTACTCGCAAGCTTCGCTTGACACTCCAACAAGGGTGCATGATTGGCAGTGTTCCGCTGTATATGGTGCAACAAATCTTTATTGCTTGTGAGGGTGTTCCTACACAAATTCCCCCTCTTTCTTCTATAAAAATTAGAGTATCGACCTCAACTAGTGTGGCTGAGGAGGAACATCCCCAATTTCATCAATATAGCCAACAATCTGTACGCTTGATGCAAAACATGGGGTACGATTTCCAGAAAGCTAAAGGTTTAAACTTTGGCAAGGGACAACGTATTCCTTTACAACTCTAAGGACAATCTAACAAATCCTATAGCAGATTTGACTACGATAGAATTAGCCCACAGACTCACTCCAAAAAGAGACATGCCAAAAAGAAACTCAAGTCTTGTAACATGGTGCTTCTTTCTTCGATGCCCGAAGAAGAATTCATGACTAGTACCAGGTCTGGGAAAGATTATCATAAAACTTATGAGTCTATCCCAAAAGATGCTTGTCACTCCCCAGTACCAAAATATGGAGAAAGACATAGCCAGCTCCCCCGTACAAGGTATAGAACGTCGTACGACGGTCACGGCTGTAACTAGACAAGGGGGTGTATACCACAAGTAAGTCACTTAGGGTCACATAGAACATCTAATGTCTCAATTAGTCAACAATAATAATAAACATAGAATATATATGACAAGAAAGTAAAGGCATCCCAAACGCCCTGCCAAAATATTCTAGAAACCAACTTAAAAAATAAGAAGCTGACAGAGTAGCACAAGTACATGATCATGATCATCTACAGTCTGATTAGTTACAATCATGTAAAGAAAATTAAATGTCCAGATTTGCGACTAACAAGTGCCGGTGGCTAAACGCCCAAAAGAGTAAAATGTACAGTAATGAGCAGGGAAGAAGAAACCCACTCATGTCCTTAAGTAGCATCCTTCTGGTGCATACCATTATTCAGGAAAAGGTAAGATGGATCCTCAGATGCCGGATCTAAACCTGGCCAAACAAAAATAGTAGTGTTAGAACCTAAATAGTAAGTACCACAAAGGAAGCACGAATGAAGAAACAAAACTAGAGATAAATAAATAAATATATATATATATATATATATATAGTTATGTATTATAGTTTTGGTCCATAGTTATCGTGATACAATAAACTAACCCTACAACCAAACAAGGACAAGGGTTAGACTATCGCACCATAATAGTCCGTGTCCCTAAACTATTTAACAAAAGATAGAACCACAAACAAGTTCAATTATAGTATCGACCAATCACTTGTACGGCTTTCTAGGTGAAGTCTGGGTTATCCCAGAGATATTATGCATGTAATAGGAATCCTCAGATCAAATCATGTACTAGCAGGGCTAGCCGAACCATTATAATCATCGCGTAACACGTAGTAGTTATGTACCGGTCCCTCGTAAGGCCACCGTACTAAGATCGCATATAACACATAGTACAACATAATAGTCGGATATCGCAATCCACTAATGAGGATTTAACAATATCCAAATGGGTGCCAACCTTGACTCTCCAGATGATTGAGGGTGGCTTGTTAAGCACGATATCGATATTTCGTCCCTCCCAATGCTCTATAAGTTTTTAGTTGCCTAGTTAACCCTACGGTTATCTGAAATCACATGGCATGATCATATGTTATTCTCCTTATATGTCATACTGTAGTATGAACACACTGGATACGAGTCCACTTTGTCACTTGGTAGTTCAATTTGGATTCATCCAGCGTGATGCAAAATTTAATACAAGTCCTAGCCACGCTTGGTTATTGACCAACTATCATATCCATGCTGAAGAAATCATATCATATCACATGTCGTATAGCTCAAAGGTACACCTCGGTGTAAAACATGTAATATAATCGTATAGGAATACTTAGCACATAACACATAGCACATAGCACATAGTAAGTATATCGGCACAAATACTAATAGTCGAGTCAAGTTACCAATCTTTGGTAAATTATATGAGTTCTAGCATACATCAACACATTGGTTACTTCAGGCACATCGGTAGCCAAAGTCACTTGGCGCATGGTCTATTTGTACACATGGTCGGGTCAAGCATATAGTCAAGCCCAGAGCATAGCTATTGAGGCTAATCTCACTTCCAGTCATCATGATTACTCCTAAAATCAAATAAAATATCCAAACCAAGCAAAACAATAAAACGTGCATGCATGAAAATAGCTCGCCTCATAGACAACTTGCCTCACGGACTACTTGCCTCATAGAAATCATTCCTCATGGACTGCTTGCCTTATATAGAACTTGCCTCATACACAACTTGCCTCATAGAAAACTTGCCTCATAAAAAACTTGCCTCATAATACTTTGCCATATAACATGCTAGTCGCATAACATGCTCATCGCATAACACTTTGCTGCATAACATGATCGTCGCATAGACATGCTCGCCGCATAACACGCTCGCCCATAGACATGCTCGCCGCATAGACATGCTCATCGCATAATATGCTCGCCGCATAGATATGCTCGCCGCATAGACATGCTCGCTGCATAGACATGCTCGCCACATAACACTTCGTCTTCTCCAACAACAAGTTCAACCATGGCGAAAAGCTCAAAACTAAAAATTTGTTTTCTTCATAAAACTTTATTTTAACTCCAAATAAAGTGAACCAAAATTCAAAAATGCACGAAATTGAATGCTCTATCGAGTGGAACAAATAGTTTTTGAAGATACCAAGTTTGAGATCAAAACTAAGAAAATACATGGAACCCATACAAATCTTTAACTAAAAAATATAGATCTTGCCAAATCAATCCATTAAAGTAAAAAACTTCAAGTATTAAAAGTGCTTAGAATCATAATGTATACATATTTGACAAATAAAATACAAGAAAAAAAGTAAGAATTAAAATCTAAGAGTTTCTCCATGTCATGCATGGTGTACTTGCCTAAATGAAGAAGAAAGAGAAGGAAACTGAAGACTGAGGGAAGAGAGAGAAAGAGTTTGGGTTATAAATCTAGGGTTTAAGGTTTAGACCATGGGTTCTCTTATAGTTAAAAAACCAACCCACAAAATAAACTATAAATTATGTTAAACCAAAGAAATTGGATCTAGTCTCCATGCATGCAACCTAATAAATATGCAAACAAGAAATAATATAAGCAGGAAGTAAATATAAGCAAGAGGTAATATGTTCCAAATACGTATATCGGGAACGGAGAGTGACAATGCTCCTCATGCTCCTTTTTCTTCATCAACTCTGGTTGCTTTAATCACAGTTGAACCTGGTCCTTCGAAGCCTACTGCGACAAAGAAATAGAAGCAAAAGGAAGTACACTTCAATAAATCCCTGAAGAAGAATGTACCTCAAGGACTTGAAAAGCCTTACAATTTGACATATTGGCACAACTAGCCAATACCCCAGCCCAACTTTCTATATTCGTGTTACTTCGTTTGTCGAAGGAGACTCATGAAGCTTTGAGTGAAGCTTTGATATATGCAGACTCAAGCTTAGCTCAACTTAAGACTCCAGATGAAGAGCCACTAGCGTGCCCTTAATGCCACTGCATGATCGAAAAGATTTCTAATATCATCTTCACGCAAGATGATATGCTACTCAAGGATAACTAGCATGATAAACCTCTGTATTATACTGGTGACATCAGATCTATTAAGGTGAACCAAATTCATATTGACCCTGGTTCTTCACTCAAATCATTCCTAAAAGCCTACTGAGAGGATTGAAGATACCAATGTACAACCTCGCTGCTACTAAAACTACCATTCTAGGCTTCATTGCTGGAAGAAGTAAACTGCTGGGAAAGGTACGCCTAAAAATTCTGATAGACGATCTACGTACTTAAGTAACATGCTATGTGACCGATTCTGACCTATTCTACAATGTTTTGCTAGGACGACTATTGATACATGAGCATAAAATTGTACCCTCCATCCTGCATCAATGCTTTAAATATGTGGACAGTCAGGGAGGTTAAAACAGAGGTAGCTGACCTCAACCCATTGAAAGGTGTCGAAGACTATTTCTCTGACTATGCACTTTATACATTGGAGTACATGAGAGTAGAGGCTGATTAAGCTAAAGATGAAGTAAAAAATACCTCAAAATAAGAATCTAATCTGGCTGGTGATAAAGCTGAGAACACCCTAAAGGAAGTGACTTTGCGGATCCCAGTCAAAGGACAAACTACTCGTCCGACTCCTTTGAAGCCTCTCGTCATTAACCTACACAAGTCACCTCCATTGGTCATTAACCTTCAACGTAATAAACAACCGACGTAAGAGAATGAGCTACTTGTTATCGACCTTCATCGTAACAAGCAACCAACATCAGCAAATAAACCCCTAGTTATTAATCTTGCCAAGCCTCCTGTCAAGGCTGAAGTTTTTGTTGACTATGTGGAAGATGAAGAATAAATCTTGTATTTCATGAATAAAGAAGCCACTACTTCGTACTGTACTGATGTTGAACCCTTTGTTAAAAAAATTCTTAGAGGCCCTTCATCATTACGAACCTCTATGCATATCTGTGGCATCTCCATTTCAATATAGTTAATTATATGAACCATATGAGGATGCATACTTCATAGTCCCAGCAAGACAGGACGAGCAATGTCAGATAATTTTTAGCAAAGCTAGAAACAAAAAAGTCACACAGACTAATAATTCTGGTAAAGATATTGGAAACTTATAATTATATCGTTACAGCCAACCAACCAAGAATATTATGTCACGACCCGCACCCGGATATTCGGGCATGAGTACGTGGTTACTCCCAGCCTACGCCTCAGAATCGACGATAGAACATTGTCTGGGTTATTTCTTACTATCTAACACCTCAACGATATAATATGGTACCTATCAATCATCTCAACTCCAAACGGAGGAGCAGTATGGTATCTCACAAGTATAACTAATCTCAATCACAAAACAAACTAAGGAAGAATAATGCACGAATGGAATAGCGAAGAAAAGGATAAGATACAATCCATAATCTGAAATAATATACAAGTTGTGAATCTCAACAAAAAATAGTCTAATGTAATCTAACACAAATAAACTAGACCTCCTCGGGCTCTACAACTAAGTCCTCCTAGTCTATAGGAGTATCCTCTATAGGTATGCCGTCCTGCGGCCCATAGAATGTGGGACACTGTTCTATAAGTCAGTAATCTGGAAAAATATATCCAGTCAAGATTGGAGCGAAGTACATACCTCTGAAAGCAGTTTCAATAGCATAATCGAGCATAAAAATAGATAATAGAAATGAAATACAAGATCACTAAACATATGAATGAATGAACAATAGATATACAGGTAATGTACGAGAATATTAATCAACAATATGATGAAGTAACTGCAATCTAAACTAATGTGCCTCAGAATACAAGTTCATTATGTGATCGGGTTGGGTGAACATGATCAGGTAAGATAATTACAAGTAAGGTATGTAACCAGAATGTACATGATGTAACAATGGGGCTTTGATCACATAATCAACTCCTACTCTCCCACCCCCAACTAATACAGATTGATCCAATCATGACACGCTACGAATACAAAATATAACGACTTAACACGAGCAGTAGGTATACACGAATATCATAATTATCGAACACGAGTGGTGGGTGTACATGAATAAGTACACTGAACATGAGCAGTGTGTGAACACAAAATATAATCAATACCTAATATACACGATGAGATACATTTACATGAGTACCCGCTGAATACGGTATGGGATAACATCTCCTGACCGGATCCATATAGTACAAGTCCGTAAAATTACTATGTCAGGATCAAGTATACAATTCTAGAACATGCATATATACAATATTATGAATTAAAAACTATCAGAGAAATGTACTCGCCTGAAGTTCTGAGCAAGGTGTGTCTCTCGATGTCCATGCTGGTGTTACACAGACCTACATATGGTATATTGCATCAATATAAGGTTAAAGAATAGAAATAAATTAAGTTGATGCAATTCTAGGTCAATAAGCTATTTCTAGGTTAAACCGATAAAATCTAGGTTGCAAGAGTCTAATACTAAGTCACTAAGTCAATACACTATGAAACTAAACTTTACAAGCTAATCTAAGATACTAAAAGATACTTAAAACTTGCGTATCCTAAGATACGCAAGTTTTTATATATGAAAATAGTCTTTTAGATATATATATATACAAGTCAATATTCATAACAATATAACAAAACAAATGAAATAAGATACCTTGGCCTTGCACCAATGCGTATCACACCTATCTCGATACCAAAACTCAATACCTTGGGTATTGACCAAATACCTTGGTATTACCTTGGTAATACTAAACCTAACATAATAGCTAACACACATATAGAAACCCCAATCTATATACTAACTAAAACTAAGAATATTATATATACCAATACTATATATATATACATAATGCATATAGCTAAACTATATACTAAGTACTACAATATAATATAATACCTAGATACTAACTACAACATAATATTAACTTACCAAACACATATCTAACTAACTAGATACAAATACTACATACTAAAAATATAACTAACTAATTACATAAACTAATACCTCATATACCCAACTCAAAACTAAAACTGAGAATTGATACCTACACAGTGAATGTCTGAAAACTGATACTGTGCTCGGGCACAGTGGACTGACCAATCTTGCTGATACCTGTGCAAAAGTTGTTGTGTTCTCCTGAGAAGTTGGTGAGACTGATACTTGCACTGATGGCTGCACACTGCAGCTGTTCTTAACTCAAAGCTGCTGGATCGAACTAAAGACTGTACAATGGACTGATGTTATTGATGCAGCTAGCTGCTGCTGTTCCATTGTTGGATGCTTGTTGCATTGCTGAGCTCCCTGTGAATGCTGTGTTGATGCCTGCTGCTTATTGGCTTGAGGTTGCAGAGGTTGCAGCAGTGTGGCAGTCTGAATGCACTGCTTTCCTCAGTTGATCACTGCAAAGTTGTGTGCTCGAGCTCTGTTAAACTGTGCACGAGCTGCACTGAATTGGCCTCTGTTGTAACTACTACTGTAGATGCAATCTGCTGCTTGGTATCTCACTGACTAAATTGCTGCTGTGCTATGGCTCATTGCATCCCACTGTCCCGAGCCCTCTCAATACACATCCACACACATAAACACAAACACAATGCACACAACCCTCTATGTATATATCCTTCCCTCTATATATATATATATATATATATATATATATATATATATATATATATATATTCCTCTCTCTCTATATATATACACATCTACATAAGCATATATATATATATATATACACACACACTATTATACATCACACACACATATACATATATACAAGTAAATACTAATACACACATATATACATATTAACACAAGTACACACACATACATATTAACACAAGTACACACACACACATATATGTGTGTATGTGTGTGATGTATAATAGTGGTGTATTAGTATTTACTTGTATATATGTATATGTGTGTGTGATGTATAATAGTGTATATATATATATATATATATATATATATATATATATATATATATATATACACACACATAGACACACACATATACACAAACTCATACACACTACTACATTACACTGCTATATATATATACACCTATACACCTCTATGTATATATATATATATATATACTCACCAATATATATATATATATATATATATATATATATATATAGATAGATATATTTATATATACACTCTCACACAAATACAAACACAAACACAAACACAAACACAAACACAAACACATACATATATATAAGTAAACACTAATACACACATATATATATATATATATATATACAAACACATATATATATACTTATAGATATAAATATAATTATATACACTATTATATACATATATATATATATTACATAAATAGCATATAGGTATATAAATACATATGTACGTATAGCAATAAGAACAAAACACCAAACACGTGGAGTGCACCGCACCCTTATCACACTAACTCTATGATACGCTTGCGATACGTGCCAAACACACAACCAAACGCATCCCTGAGGACACGAGCAAGTCTAATACACTAAATATAAATAATAAGTATAGCAATTAGATTAACTACGTGTTCGTGTCACAATATGATATGCACAAGTTCCCGTGTCGGAGGAAAACCCCCAAAATTAACCCGTTTCGTCAAATTGATGAGATACGGCCTATACGTACCCAATTATGGATATAAAACTAGTCACAAACAAGCAATCATATATTATTTTGATCTATTAGACCAAATAACAATCACTACATGTGCTAATCTCGAAATTCCCCTAAAATTGGTACCAAAATGCACATAACTTCTACCGTAGGTCTCCGATGAACCTAAAACCAATTTCTATGGGTAGCCTATGTATGTGGGTTAGTTTCTCATAGTTAAATATCAGATCTAGAGTCTATTAGAAGGGATAAAACTAAAATATATCTATTTGGAGATGGATTCCTAATAAAAAGTCCCTAAATGCAAAGTAGCTCCTCTCCTTGTAGATCTTGGCCTCCTCCTCCTTGCTCCTTGCTTCCTTTTTGTAGATCCTTGATGTAGAATCCTGCAATAAAGAATAGGGAAGGAAATTTGTGATGAAATAGTGGAGGAATGATGAGGTAAAGAAGGTAATTAAAAGAGGGAAGAATGTAGATCTAAAGAAATTAGGAATTGGTGAAGTGAAATAATTTCTCTCTCCTCTAGCATGGCCGTCCATATAACCCCTCTCCAAGCAATATGAAATATCTCAATTATCCCTTAGGGCCTCTCATGAAGAAATTAATTAGAGAGGGAAGGTTCTAGTCTAATGGTTTAACTAATTAATCCAACCTCCTAATCCATGGGCCTAACTCATGGGCTCAAACTAAACCAATCTAGAATGTTGTTTCATGCATCTAATAAAATATGTTAGGTCCACTACACAAATCTAAAATAAATCTACAACTAGCAATCAATAAATAATACAATAATTAATAATCATGCATGCACAAATATTTAAATACAATACATCCTAAAATTAAAATACCCTTGTCCATTACTAAACTATCCTTGAATGAAAATGTGAGGGTGACACATTATGAAAGAGATGGGCTATAACTTAAAGTCTAGTTTGGGATAAAATTATGGAAAAGGCAGAAGGACTCATATACATCACTTTTCTCCAAAAGGCAAACCAAAAATATGCTACCAGCGGACTGGTCATAGTTTGGGATATGTTACACCATCAACTAGTCTTGAAAGTTCAGAATCGAAAGAAAAGACACATTCTTATTTCTTTGACTCATCATTATAGGATTCTAACTAAAGCATAAGTAACGTATTCAAGCATATTTTCTCTATAAATATGGTTCCAACTATCCCAGATAAAAATAATATTAAACCATTGGAACCATTCGAGAATGATCCATGGGCACAATGGATCGACACTCAATGGGAGCTTTGGTTTGAGCAACGTGAACCACCTATAGAGAAAAAAGTAGTCCAAATTGATGTAGGAGAAGAATCTTCTTCAAGCCAATCTTTATTAGCAAGAGTCTTCCTGAAGAAGATAAACAAGCATTAGTCCAAATAATAAAGGAGTATATTGATGTCTTTACCTAGAATTACGAGGATATGCCTGAACTGGATCCCCAAATAGACATACACAAGATCAAATTTTTTTTGAATGTTAAGTCGGTGAAACAACAGCAAAAAAGATTCTGCCCAGATATGCTGGATGCAAATAAAGCAGAAGTCAAGAAACTCATAGAATGTGGCTTCGTTCGAGAAAAGTAGCATCCCAACTGGGTAGCCAATGTAGTCCCATTTGTGAAGAAGATTGGAAAGGTCCTGGTCTGCATGTATTATCGAGATCTAAATTCTACCTGTCCAAAAGATGAGTTTTCTTTCCCCATCACAGATGTTATGATCGATAATACATGTCGCTTTGAACGTATGTTCTTTATGGATGAATTCTTCGGATACAACCAAATTAAAATATCTCCTGATGACAAAAAACATATATTTTTTTGTACGCCACTGGGAGTATTCTGCTATACCGTCATGCCCTTCGGCTTCAAGAATGCGGGAGCAACGTATCAACGAGCCATGAGTACAATTTTCCAGAAGTATTTATGGGTGATAGTAGAATTCTACGTGAATGATATTGCTGTCAATATCCATATTAAAGATGATCACCTTCTAGATTTGAAGACTATATTTGAATTGATGCACCACCACTAATTGATGATGAATCCAAATAAATCTTTTTTGGGAGTCTCCAGTGGAAAGTTTCTTGGATTTATTATTACTTCCAAAGTTATTCATATTGACCCCAATAAAATCAAAGCTGTCATCGAAATATAGCATCCACGTAATCTCAAAGATTTTGTGGTTTGCAAGGCCGTCTAGCATACATCTTGAGGTTTATCTCCAAGCTCTTGAGACGATGCCAACCCTTCACTCAGTTAATGAAGAAAGAGGTATTCTTTGTCTGGAATAAAGCATGTTAACAAGCATTCGACGACATAAAACGATATCTTATAAATATGCCAGTTCTAGTTTCTCTGATCATAGGGAAGCCCTTTTTTCTATATGTTCGAGCAATGGATCACTCCCTATGAGAAGAGTGAAGGACATGAACATGCAATCCATTATCTGAGTCGCATGCTAGTCGGCGATGAACATCGATACAATCATTTAGAAAAAGAATGCCTCGCCTTGATATTTGCTATTCAAAATATGTGACACTATATGTCGGGTAAAACCATTCATGTCATATCCAGAGTAAATCTCCTCCGGGTATTGATGACCAAGCCAAGCGCACTCAATTCTCGATTAACTACATGGGCAATGCTACTATCGCCTTATGACATAGTATGTGTCCCAAAAAACCAGTGAAGGGTCAAGCGCTAGCTGATTTCCTGACAGCTAATCCTTTACTAGAAACTTCCAAAATGTACCATAATATCCCAAATGAGGTCTTAGAGTCTAATATGGCATTGGGAGATGACACCTGGCAACTATTCTTTGATGGCGCATCAAGAAAAGGACCCAAAGGCAACATAGTAGCTGTAGTAGGCATAGTCCTAATATCTCCTGACAAACTACTAATTCATCGAGCATATTCTCTTAGTGAACTATGTTATAATAATGTGGCAGAATACAATGCTATACTCACTGGTCTTCAATTAGCCAACAAATTGGACATAGAATATCTTGAAGCCTATGGAGATTTCAAGATGATAGTCAATCAGATCAGGGAGTATATGAGGTTTGGCATGAAGACCTCATCCCTTATCATCAGGCGGCAATCAAACTGGCTTTTACTTTTAAAGGATTCTTCATCGAGCATGTACCTCAATTACAAATATGGAAGAAGATGCTTTGGCCGGCCTAGCAGCATCATTGGTCTTTCTTCTGAAGATACGACACTCAATTATGCTTACAGGTCGAGAGTTGTTCAGTACCAAAAATAATCTGCATATTGAACAAAGTTACATCATAAATTCAACCTCTATGGATACAGATTGGAGAGACCCTTTTATAGACTACGCTACTTGTGGAATTGTTCTAGAAGATCCAAAAAAAGCTACTTTTATTAAAATATGCTCATTCGATTCTACTATAACATCTCATCCAAAATATTATATCGTCGTTCTTATGAGAGATTGTTTCTACATGTATTTCTAACCCTGAAGCAAGATAATCACTCCGTGAAGCTCATGATGGCATCTGTGGAGCACATCGGCCAGGTCCTAAATTACAAGATCGTCTTAGGAGAATAGGTTATTATTGGCTCACCATGGTGGAATATTTAGTAGATTATGCTCATAAATGCAGATTATGTCAAATCCATGCTGATTTTATCCACCAACCAACAAAGGTCTTACACACTACAGCTGTCTCCTGGCCTTTTGAAGCCTGGAGAATGGATATTATTGTTCCAATCAGCCTATCTTCTTCTAGAGGATAACAGTTCATACTTGTAATATCCGATTCTTCTCCAAATAGGCATAAGCAGTCTCGCTCATCGAAGTAAAAATGTCCAACATAATTAGCTTCGTCAATCACTATGTTATCTATCATTTCGGTGTTCCTCGGAGGATCATACATGACAATGGCCTATAATTTGCCAATTAAATGTTTTATCAGTTCTATGAAAAGAATCAAATTCAGAATGTAGCATCTATACCCTACAATCCACCAGCCAACGGATTAGCGGAAGCCTTCAACAAAACCATAATTAAACTCCTTAAAAGTTTGTCTTATCCAACAAACACGATTGCAATGAGAAGCTCGATGAATGTTTATGGGCTTATCGTACAATAGTTTGAACTCCAACTGGTTATACACCATTCTCTCTGGTCTACGGATGTGAAGAATTTCTTTCGCTCAAAATCCAGATACCTTCTCTAAGAGTTGCTATTGATAATAAGCTAATAGAAGAGAATAATGATCGGTTGTTCCTGCAAGAATTAGAAGCATTAGATAAAAATTGCTTGCACGCTAAACATCATATTGAGCTATACCAAGCACGCATTTTTAGAGCTTTTAATCAAAAAATTAAGAAAAGAATATTCTAGGTCGGTGAATTGGTCCTTACAGTAAGGAGACTTATGATAATAACTCATAAAAGCAAAGAACAATTCTAAGCTAAAAGGGAAGGTCCTTATTTAATAGAGACAGTGGAGACAGTATTCTCCAACGGAACCTACATGCTCGCTAAGTCTAATGAAGATTTGATAATGATGCCTATCAACGACAATTTTTTCAAGAAGTATTATGTCTAGGCACGACATATTCCTCTCCATCTCCAGCAGAGTAAAATGAGATGTACAGTAAGTACATTTTTCCAATCCCTAGTAACTTGTAGCCTATACGGTATCTCAAACTATTAACTATATTCATTCTTGAATAAGACATGGATAATGGGTCCTTAAAGTTTCCCATTGGGACAATCCTCACATCCAATAAAACACTCTCGTTGAGACCATCTAAATGATTTTCTTGAAAAAAAATATTCTATTCTTAAAGCCTAGTTGTTTTAAGGATATCCTATTACTAATCCTTAGTTGGGTTGGAAATAATCTCATATGTTTCTTTTCTAGTCAATAGGCGTAATGTGATTCATGTCCATATTACCTCTAAATCATATTCTATTTATTATCCCCAAGAGAGAAGAAAATAGTTCGCCCTTGAATTATTCTTTCTTCTTATCTCCAGTGGAGTAAACTAGCGAGCTATTACGTCCATATCACCTCTGATAGTATTGCATTATTAAAAATTTGTCATTTGTACTCAGCATAAGTATGCCACGGGTGACAAATCCACCTAATCCTCTACTAAATTATATTTTGCCATGTCCATGTTACCTCTGACCAGATATATTTGGTGGAATCCCGTTCGAAAACATATCACATCCATTTTACCTCTGATCTTATTTTCACTCTAATCTATTATTTGTATCTAATGTCAGATGCACAATAAATAAATGGGTCCATAACAAACAATTTTTCTTTGAAAAGCTAAATTTTCATTGAGAAACTTACAAAAAAATGAAACAAGGAAAAGTATAAGGTAAATTTCACTCATGTGGAGTATTAAGATCAAGGAGGAACTGTGTCAGTCGAGCTAGTTGCTGGTCTTTATTCAATGTCGCTCTCCTACGTGCTGCGAGCATTCTCGAGTCATCTGTAGCAAAAGAAACCATATAAGCATATGACTCTATCATTTTGTTTTGAGCTTGGACAAGCTCATCTTATTATGATCGAGCTCCAAAAGCTGTTCTTTTGCTATGTCATAATGTGCCAAATTTTCTCGACGTTGGTCCACAGTCACCTTCTACTCTTCTCTCGTTTGCTTAAGCAGGGCTTTGCGTTCTTGGATCTCAGTTTGGAGCTGTAGCGACCTGTCATTATGTTCACTATGGTAGAATGATGAAGAGCAAAGAATAAGTTACTTCTTTTACAAAAATATTTATTCGGACAGTCTTTTCATCATGGATCCTTATATGCTCCTAGAAAATGGTCTGACACTCCCTGAACTCATTAGTGATTAACTCATTCTCAGTCTGAATTAGAGCCGAGATATCCCCACTGCTAAGCTGCAGATATTCATTAATAGGTTGCTCAAGGCTTACTAAGATTTTCTAAAGAGCAGCAACCCTATCTTCATCCTTAAAATTTATGATGAGTTGAATCATAGGTGAGCTAGCATCTTTATATCTTCAAAAGATAAACCTTTCTCAAGCACCAGATTTATCAACTCTTTCAATGTTGTATCGAAAGTTGACATATAAGCTTCTAGTAAAGCATTAAAGGGAGTGTTTGAACTTGAAATCACGACAATTTTAGCTAACCCACAACCATGATGCACAAAATCAGAAGTCATGACAGTTGTAGCCTCGACACTAGGGACAAAAGAGGAAGAACCCACTGCTTGTTCTCTCGGGCGAGCAGTGGAAGCTATTTTGGCGCACTGGTCAACCCTACCACAAAAGTAGTTGAAGCTACTAGTGGTATTGATACAATATATGCAGCCAAAATAGTGATATCAGGAACATAAGTTGTTTTAGCTTGCAAAAAAACTCTCCTTAGCCCTCTACGGAGCAACTTTTACCACAACTTCATCACCTGCAAGAAATATCAAAAATAATAAAATTAATAAACAATACATTATAATTAAGATATATACACGACGAGTTAAGGAAAGAAGTGAGACCTTGACCTGTGCTAGCCTGAGTTGTTATTGCATAAATTTGTGATAACGAGGCATGCAATATAAGAACTTGTGGGATAGAAAGAATAGAGAAATATGTACCGGTACCAGTTGGTACATATTCCTCTTTAGGAGTCTGCCACTCCAAATAATTTCTCAAGTCTATCAATGAAGCCTTTACCTCAGAAGAATCGGCCTGAAGGACCAAATTATCGTAATCGCTCATAGTTATGCTCGCTTATGAAACTACTGTTTCAGTATCAATATACTCCATAGCATATTCAAGCCCAGTTGTAACTGTAACAGATTTATGTTGGGTCCGAATATCTTGTTCAGGCATATCTTCGGGGGCTGTGGCAGCAACGACATCTTGTGAATCAATCAGCTCACCAAATTTAACCCGAGAAGATAAAATTATTTCAACGTCAACGTCTTCTTCATCACCATTGACCCTGGGGTCATAACTTACTAGAGTAGGTTGAGCCTTCAGATCCATCTGATTCTTTAGATTCATTAGCAGAGAAGATATGAATGCAATCAGTAAGATAAGTTAATCTGCAACATCGAGGATATGATTTACAAAACTAACTGTTACAGTAAGAGTAGCAATACTTATTCCTGTAGTAATAACAGAAGAGGGATGTAATTGCTAATCCTCTATACCGCTAGAGAGGCGGCAGATGGTCCAGGCTGCTCCGATGAACTAATCAATTCATCAATCCAATTCCTTCTTGAGGGAGTTGAAGTCTTCGATTTTGATTTTCTAGGCTTCGCAACAATAAACCTCTTTTTGGCAGACCGTCCCTCAGTCAAAGATGTAATCTTTTGCTTTCAAGATTTTTGAACTACTATGGTAGGGGCAGGTGTATCTGGTTGTATTTACGGAAGAGCTTCCAATATCTCATCCAGAGGCACATCATCTTCCTCCTCAATTAAAGAAGGTCTTAGTGGCTCCATAAAGCCTCCTTCCACCGGGATTCGAAAACTAGTGTGCATATCAAAATTCCCGTAAAATTGGTTGATGGAACAATAATACTAGGTAAAGGAATGCAATATGCGTAATGGAGGTTTGAGTGCAGGCAAAGTAAAAGTAGCTCCTACAAAACCCATAATAAAATATTTTTATCCTAGGGCGCCATCGATTAAAGCTCCAAAATTTTCTAAACACAGAGTAGTATTTCCAACGTGCAACTGATCATAGCCAAATTGTCTTGTAAAGCGGCTAGGTAAATATGGTTCGAAGGTACAACCGTTGCCATTTCTATACACCAAGTGAGATGGACGAATGAACATCATCCCTGAAAAGACCCAGATGGCAACCTCGATATGGTGGTCCCCACGTCATTAAAAGTAAAACTTTGGTGCTCAGTTGCTACGTCAGGAACAGCGCAATAAAAGCTCCAACTATTCCCCACATTTAAAGTTCGTCTATAGAGAAACAAGTATTTTGTTTCGTCAACCTGAGTCAAGCTAGGAGACATCAAACTCTGATTATGTAAAATCAACTAACCCATCAGATATATAAATAGAAGCTCTGTTCGAGGAGATTTCTCTAGTCGATGATCTACAGCCAAGTTATGAGCAAGTTCCCGCAGACCAGTATTCAAACGACACACAATAGCTGCCAGTCGATGCTTGAAAAAAAATGGACTATAGGGAATAAAATGGCCCTGTAGAGATGATCCACTAAACCTGAATCTCCAGGGACTACCCATCTTCGGAGCCATAAAAAGAAATATCTAGCTAAGAAAGCTTCAGATGAGATCTCTATACGAGTGTGTCTCAGATAGCTAATAGCTGGTATGCCTACTGCAAATCTTCCTACACGATCCGCAAAGGACTTATCTTAAGCATCATGACTTGCCATGAGTTTTTCAACTCTCGTAGAACTCAAAGGTTGAAGAGGTTGAATCTCTGTACATTCCTTCTAGCTTCTATTGTTGAAGCGGTATTGGATCCACTTCCTGATAAAGACAGTGTCATAATCAGTGTTATAGTAATGGTTATAGGCCAGGTAGTGACACATCAGTTTTTGATTTACTTCAACTAGGCGTAGCTCAATCTTTGCTAAATCTGTTAGTTCCGTGTTGGTAGGCACATACTTCTTACAAAGAATCTTCCATGTTGGCAGTGCAGATATGTATTTCTTCTCGTGTAAGGGGAACCCCAACTCGCCATGTGGAGTAAAAATAGTTCCAGTGCTAGAGTTATATCTCTCTAACAAAGCTAAGAACATATTAGTACTGGGCGCAATACCGTAGCAAGTCACTAACAAGGCATTGTATAAACCTAAAGATACGAGATTCACGGTATATTGATCCAATATCTATGTCGTTGCTCGACGCCAATAGATATTTTTATTGGTCAACCACCCTGGCAGTCGGACGTTCTTCTGAGGATAAATGCCTCCAGCATCAGTATAAGTATTGGCAAACATAGGAGACTTAATAGGTTGAATCAACGAAGAATCTTCGATGGGTACGATCCCGGGATGAAGTCCTCGAATTTGAACTGAATGTACATCACTGGAACTGGAGAAATGAACCTGTTTGAAGCTAATTTTCCTCAGTTTAGCTTCATTACTAGGATGAGTCAAATTCTACTAGATCTTTCGTAGATAAGTAGCATGGGAGAAAGTAGACAGCAAAAAACTTCTTGACATCTCTGGGAGATACATGACCCTACCATGAGCATTGAATAACCACTTCTCTTTCTTATTCTTGGGGTGAGATATTGATGAATGGCTTCACCAAACAAGAAAGTCGGCTTAGAATATGTATCATTCGTGAAGGAAGTAAGAGGTTCGCTGCTTATCAAAGACGACAATATTCATTCTCCTTGCCCGGCTATCAACAATTGGCATGTGTTGGATATTTTCTTATCAGATTAGGAAATTGGGTGTGCGATAAGTCCTCTAGATAATTAGTATACAGAAATCCAACAGTGGATCCTATTCGTTCAGCCAAAGGATCTGTACCCAAGTCAACTATGAAAGCCACAAACGAGGAATCAATAAATCTCATGAAGAGGAGTATGCAAAAATAATCCAATTATTAGTCTTTGAAGATTCTAAAGCAGGCAAATTTTTCTAAATTTTGGAAACTAGGTGCATTTTACGAATACTTCAGGAGATCAGGGTGTTTTTATGTGCCAACCTGCCAAAACAGACAAAGAATGCGCCAATATGTCAAAACAGATAAAAAGTGCACCAAATCACTAATATTAGGGAAATTGTACTATAGTGACTGTTTCCTCTCTTTATGAGGAAAAACTGCACCATAATGATTATTTTCTCTCTTAACGAAGGAAAGTGCGCCATAGTGACTAATTTCTCTCTAAACGAGAAAAAGTGCACCATAATGACTATTTTGTCTCTGAACATGAAAAAGTGCGCTATAATGACTGTTTTCACTCTGAACAAGAAAAAATATGTCAAATGATTGTTTCCACAATGAACGAGGAAAAAATGCACCATAGAGGATATTTTTGCTCTCAACAAGAGAAAATTGCGCGTGTACGCGTGTCTCTGTGTTCCATGTTTTTCGTTCTCCTTCTTTCTTTTATTTTTTTGCCATTATTGGAGCTTATATTGTATATGTAAAAAGAAAAAAAGATAAGACGAAAAAAGTCAGTCGTCGTTCCTATCAGTAGAGTGTGTGCTACAGTCCTTGATGCTACTCTCGACGGTGGCATGTTGAGCCGCTCTCCGAGGGGCTGAGCCACCTTAGACCTCGTCGGTAGCCTCATCATTATTGCTCGAGAAGAGGAGGAAAAACCCTTCCCCTTGTTGCCTATCTTGGTCGCCTAACTTCGCTTTAGGGCCATTGCTGCTGCTCGAGAAAGAAGAAGAAGAAGGATTATAGTTTTAGAGAGAACAAAGAGGGTTTTCAGAATCCATAAAAGAAACTTTTTCTCTCTCTTCCCAAGTCCATTTATAGATTTGGATCAAGACCCTTCGAATCTCGTACATTAATCATGATATTCAGCCACGCCAGTAATCTATTAGGATTCTGTCCAAAATAGCGCACAAAATCTCAACAACTATTTTATTCTTCTAATTCAAAGTATATTGAATTCTTTTGGACGAATTCAAAAATTTTGTAGGGGGTCTTGAAGAAGAATAAAAATATATTACCTGAAGATGGCACTATTTTCTACAAATAAACTTAGTAGGGGAAGAATGACGCACTTTCTCTCTATTTCGAAGGATGGCTCACTTTTAAGATGCTTTCGTCAACAAAAATAGGCACATAAATTGCATGTTTGCTTCCCCCCTCAAACATTAAATACAACGGATCTGATAGACTAGAGCAGTAGTCGAGGAATCAAAAGTCATCATTACAGCTGAACAGCGACACACAGACCCAGGTTGTCGTTTTGCGGCTACTACGAATCAGCTTCTTCAAAGTGCACCGTAAGACCAACTTCTTTAAAGTGCGCTGTAAGGCCAACTTCTTCAAAAGTGCGCCATTACGGCTACTTCCTCCAAAGTGCGCCATTACGGTTACTTCCTTAAAAGTGCGCCATCAAGGTAATCTTCTTCAAAAGTAAACCATAATGTCTACTTCCTCAAAAGTGCTCCATCATGGCTACTACCTCAAAAGTTTGTCATCATGGCTACTTTCTCAAAAGTGCGCCAGTCTCCAGACTACTTCTAACGTGCGCCTACGATACTAATCGACAAAGAGAAGTTATGATTACGTATCCTACATGCCATGTTACTTGTGAAAGGGGAAAAAATAATTTTTTTATGACCTATATTTTCCTCGTATAGGAAGCTGCGTGTCAAGCAGGCAGCAAGTTATGCACCTACTCACTAGATCGTAGGATATCATCCAATCAAAAGTGCGCGCACAGTACAGGCTGTCCTAAGTGCACGCACACTGTCATAACTGCTCTAAAATCCTATAAATATGTGATCATTGTGTACGTTACAAAAAATGGGAAATTTTTAAGTCTTTAAAGTTCAAGAACAGAAGGAGATAAATAGAAGTTTGCCGTGCCATTGTTGCCAAAGCTTTCTTATTGCCCAACTCTTCAAGTTGTATACCTCATCCTTGGATTTTTTTATCATCGTATTCTATGGAGTAAAGTGTTCCTCTGTAAATCAGATCTCTACGACTATACTTTCCCAAAATCAATTGTACTTAGATTCTTGTCTAGGATCTTTTGTACTCTTCTTTCATTTAATAGTTTGTAATACATATGTTTGCGATAAAAAGTTTATACGAAACTTTTGTATTAAAAACTATTAAAAAGAAAGAAAAGTAGAAAAAGATCCTAAACATGAATCTAAGTACAATTGATTCTGGGAAAGTATAGCTGTCGAGATCTGATCTGCAGACGACCACTTTACTCCTTGGACCACTCGACGATGAAAAAATAAACACGACGACAGAGAATTGCACACGACGACATATAAATATAGGGAATGTTGTGAACAACTTGGAGAGTTGAACAATAAGAAAGCTTTGACACAACGGCATGAGAAGCTTCTATTTCTCTCACTCTATTCTTGAATTTCAAATACTTGAAAATTCTAGCCTATTTCTCTCTATCTGTCTGTGTGTGCTTCTCTCTCTGTGTGTTCTATAGTAGCCCTTTTTTTAAGGGTTATACAAAACCTGTATTTATAGAGTTTAAGAGCGGTTATGAGAGTATACGTGCACTTTGGACATTCAACACTATTTTACCATTGTGCACGGACTTTAAGGGATTAACACCCCACGTTCTACATGAGTGGGTGCATAACTTACTGCTTGCTTAACATGTAGATTCCTATACGAGGAAAGCAGACATCGTGGGGACAGTTATTTGTATATTTTTTACGAGAAGTACGACATATAAGACATACACTAATAACTGCTCACTATTGGTTAGGATAATATACACACTTTAGAAGACATGTGGAGAATTGCGCATTTTTGGTAAGATTGGCACAGTAGTGCACTTTTGAAGAGAATGGCACAGTGGCGCACTTTTGAAAAGATTGGCACTACGACGCACTTTTTAAGATATTGGCATTGCGTCGCACTTTTGAAGAGATTGGCACATCAGCTAGGTCGTTAAACGACAACTTGGGTTTGCGTGCCGCAGCTCCGTTGTAATGATAACTTATGACTCTTCATTTTTTGCATTTGTCAGTTGTCAGTCTGCGGTATTAAATGTTGAGAGAGGAAAGATCATTTGTGTGCCAACTTTTATAACATTAAGAAGGTGCACCACTTTTATGCTCTATAAATAATACGCCATCCTCTGAAATGAATAGAAAGTGTGCCAAAGTAAGAGAATGTGCGTCTTTCTTCTGGAATAAGTAAAAATTGTATACCTCTCTTCTACTATTGAGGTTTATTTATAGAAAACTGCACTATCTATTTGAGGTACACTTTTTATGCTTCTACAAGACCCCATTGAAACTTTTTTAATTCGTTCAGATGAATTCAAAATTACTTTGAATTAGAAGCATAAAAGTTATTGAGACGTACGTGCATGCACTCTGGACAAAATCCTAACGGATTTGCTGACATACACGTATCTTTGTCTTACTTTTTCGTTTTGACGCAGTATTTGAGTAGACACAGAAGACTTTATTGGAGATTCGGGTGGCTTTTCAGGAACAATTTTTGAGAGCTATGCCATACTTGTCATGTCTTTTCCTATATATAGGAGAAAAACTTTGTCAACATTCTCAAACTTATTTCTTTCTTGCTATGAGACTTGAGCATGGCCGCTATTAAGTATGAGCCTACAAAGATCATTGTAGCAGTATGGCTCCATCGGCTTTGCTGTCCGACGAGAAGACACAAGAGGAGACGCTTCTCAAAGATGGGTGGGTGGCTCATCTGGAGATCGTTGTCGCTTATCCCTTTTTTCATGGAGAATGGAAGAATATAATAGGCTTCATCGTTCGTGTTGAAGTAACGGATTATCTAGAAGACTGTTCGTTATCTTCAAACCCAGCTCGCTGGAATTGCTCTCTTAATATAGTCCATCTGTTGATTACAGGGTTGGGATTGAAATCCCAACGGGGACATATAGCGGTAGCGCTGGATGGCCATAGCGGAACAACTTCTGTTCGACTCTCCATATTCTCCATCGAGTCCGACAGAAATTTGGCTGTGCTAATTTAAACAGGCCCAGTTTTGTGTAGCATCCTTGCCCACAACATTGAATTCTTTTCCATGTACTGTGGTTTGAACTGAGGAGCCAATTTCTTTTGTGCCTTAATTCATCTACATCGGTAGCAGATGGGACGCAGAGGTGGGGATGGATTAGTGATAGATCTCCATCATATAAAATCTAGATGTAATAGATTTCTATATATATGATCAAAAATTTTAGAATGAAAATCTTGGTATAATAGATATCCATCATATGTAATCATGATTAAACATCAATAATATTTTAGTTTTGACGTCATTGTACTGTATGTGTATTGCTGACTAAAGGGTTTAGTCGAAGTGCGCCAGAAAAGACTGAATATGTTGAATTTCCTTGACATCCCACTGATATGCACAAAAATGTGTTTTTAGGGAAAACTGGATTTTATGCGCACTGTGTGGTTTATCGCACGCACTTTTACAACTTGTCTGGTCATGTGAACTATGCAATAAATGTGCACATATAGGAATCCTCGGACCAACATAAAAAATGATTTTATGTTTTGTATTATGCTCTTTGCTTGGGAAATAAACCGTTGTACTCTTTATGATTCATTTATGGGGATTTGAACCATCGTCTTCCTTCATGAATAGTAGGGTTCTGAATTGTCACCCTTATTACCGATAAATCATGTGCAGAAATCCGAAATTTTGCCCCACTTCTTATAAATAAGAGTCGGCTACTAAATTCAATATTCTTTATTCGAATCTGTTGATGGCTTCCCAGAACAAGTCTCTGAAGGAGGCAAGATAGTCTGATGAATCGACAATTCTCCCACCCATTACGGCTAACTCTGGTCGCGCCTTTTCTTCTCCCACAATGTCTCCAGATGGACTTTCCCCACTCCAGAATGAGATAATTAATTCCCTCTATTCTTTTGTTGATTCAGGAAAATAAGAAGAACCAACCAAAATAGATATCCTACATCGACTGCTTGTATCATCAGACGTTTGTATTCTGCATGCTCTTGCAATATTTATGAACAACTCGAAAGATTCTAAACTATCCTCTTCTTAAGCATTTGTATTATCCTTTTCTTATTTTTTATTAGTAAAAAAAATTATTTTACCTTATTTATACTTTCAAATCGAGACCCATTGAATATATATCTGCTCAGAGGTATCATGGACATGGAAGAAAAACTTTATGGGAAAATTTGCTAGATGTATCACTCAAAGCATACTCGTGCTGAGTATAAATGATAAATTTTATAGGATACAGTACTATCAGAGGTGATATGGACGTGATAGTTCACTAGTTTACTCTATCGGGGAAGAGAAGAAAGAGTAGTTTAAGGGCGAACTATTATCTTCTCTTTAGGGGATAATAAATAAAATATGATTCAGAGGTAATATAAACATGAATTATATTACAATTATGGACTGGTGAATAAATATGAGAGATTATTCTCAACCTAACTGGGGATCAGGAATAGGATATCCTTAAAACAACAGGTTTTAAGAATGGAACATTTTTGTTGGAGATAATCGTTTAGATGATCTCAACTAGAGTGTTCCGTTGGATCCGAGTATTGTCCAACTGGGAAATTTGAGGACCCATTACCCATATCTTATTCAAGAATGAATGTAGGTAACATTTCGAGAGACTGTGTAGGCTATGAGTTGTTGGAGATTAAACAAAATATATCTTTTATACATCTTATTTTAATCTGCTAGAGATGGAGAAGAATATATCATGCTTAGACATAATACTTCTTGAGAAATTTATCGTCGATAAGTATTATTATCAAATCTCTAATATCTTTATCATCTGGGGCAGTTGACACCATATTTACAGAGAAATCCTGTTTAAATTCATCACCCATACTTTCGTCATCATTCCACAATGATGAGTCAGAAGATTTAGAATGCGTCTCTTCTTTCGATTATGAACTTTCCGGACTTGTTGGTGGTGTAACATATCTGAAACCACGACCAGTCCATTGGTAGTATATTTTTGGCTTGCCTTTAGTAGAGAGGTAGCGTATTGGAGTCTGTAGAAGCATGAAAAATATATCGGATGACTATACGCGGCTTATTGGTGCGGGGCAGCGTAAAGGGATGACCTCAGAGCCATCAACATACAACAGAGCTTTTCTGCTGAGCACAGCATAAAAAGTAAGCCCAAAGGACCATCCGTGTAAGTGCAGTACGTCCAGGCCGCCTCAAGCGTAAACAGAGGGCTTCGTCGCCTATATGGCGTAAAACACATCCGCTTTCAATACAGCATTAAAGCGTACGAGGAACGCTTCATGTTCTCCGAAGTGAACCTGTCATGTCCTGCAAATGAACCTGATGTCTGGACTTCTGACAAAGGGATACTGCTCGACTACCCAGGCAACGGCTATAATGATGGCGCGATACTGCAACCCAGGCTGTCGTTTACTGCCATTCCCTTTGCGTAAACCATTTTTTCGCGTACAGAGGACTACCCTGCCTAGTTTTACACAGGCAGATGTGAGCTGTTTACGCTCCGCGGAAGACAAACCGCCTGCCACATCGAAAGCTGCACTTCGTACAGGGTTCGAGGCACACCTCTGCATTTAATGCACACAGCGGTGACAGTTTCTCGAGGCACGTCTCTGCGTTTGATGCACAGAAGGGCTGCAGACCTTCAAAACACGCCTCTGCATTTAATGCGCAGGATGATGGCGGATCTCTGCATTTAATGCAAGGGATTTGATTAAATGTCACTGAACCATCGTTTAGTGACATCCCCTTCGCGTAAACTACTCCTATGCATGCAAGGGAATACGCTGCCTAGTTTTACACAGGTAGACGTGAGCTTCTTACGCTACGCGGAAGACAAACCACCTGCCACGTCAGCAGCTACTCTGCGTACAGGATTCGAGATGCGTATCTACATTTAATGCGCAGAATGATGGCAAATCTTAAAGACAAGCATCTGCATTTAATGCACAGGATGGTGGCAGATCTCTGGATTTAATGCAAGAGATTTGATTATATCTTCAAAAGCCGTAATTCCGGCTAAGACGTCCACATCAGCGCTCTGGCACGTTACGCAGTGGCTTCTACGCCCGTTCAGCTTCTGTGCTCACTCGGCTCCTACGCCCACTCGGCCTCTATGACCACTCGGCTCCTACGCCCACTCGGCTCCTACGCCCACTCGGCCTCTATGACCACTCGGCTTCTACGCCTACTCGGCTTCTATGCCTACTTGGCTTCTATGCCATGGTGACAGACATTGGCTTCTACGCCAACCTCTTCTACACGAGGGATACCTACCTGCGTGGCTTTTACGCCGTGATCTTCGTAGCGGTTATACGCGTTTTGTCCCTTAGTTGGACCCGCGTCACACGCTCATTCAAATGATCATCTAAATAGAGATCTCTATCAACAGAGGAATGGGTCGAGGAAATTAAGGTCGAACTTTTAAAAGGAAGATCGAACGAGGTCGAAACATTGGAGATCGAAGAGAAGTCGAAGAGTCTTTGAGAGAGAGGAATCCGGAGCTCAGGCAAAGAGTAGGGATCGACGACTTTGGCATCGTGCATCCACCCTCTTTCGCAACCTTCGAAGCTGCTTCCTGTCTTCTACGGCACTTCTTCATCATCGTGTGGTCCAAGGGCTAAAGTGATCGACTGCAGATCAGACACCTATAGCAATTTTTACCCAGATTAAATAAATTGTACTCCCACATCCTCGTATAGGATTAAATTGTACAAGTTTGTTTGTAAACCAAAGAAAGCGGGTTTCGTATAAACCCCGTCTTGAATACATTTCATTCTTTCGTTTTCTACCACAAACAAGATGGCGACTCTGCTGGGGACGTCTTTCTCTTTTGATGAGGAAGTAATTGTCACGACCCGCACCCGGAATTGGGGCACGAGTACGCTGGTACGTCCAGCCTACGCCGTAGCATCGGCGGTAGAACGCTGTCAAGGTCATGATACTATCTAGCCAATCTCACACAAGCATCCAATCTCCATAAGGAGGCACGGATGACACAAATAAAATGAATACATACTCAATCACAGGATTACAGCACGATAGGATATCGAACAAAATTAATTACAACACAAGTCCAAAAAGTAATAATCTAACTCAACAATATCCAAGTCTCATAGAAAATGCCGGAGACAAATCCGGTACCAAATATTCTGCTAAAAGAACTAACTAAAAATAGTAATTCCGGCTAGACCTCCCGGAATCACAACTAAACTACCAAGTCTGCAGCTACTCACCATATGGTCCATAAAGTGTCGGACAGCGGTCCTCAAAGGCATAGTCTGGAAAAATGTTTCCAGTCAGGAAGGAGCAAAGTACAATCTCAAATAACAGTTCCATTTAATTGATAAGGACTATAAAGCAATAAATAGATCATGCTAGATACTGAGAAGACCGAGAATAAATGCAATGCAAAATGGAGAGACAGGAAATGTAAAGAGACAGGTAATAGGCAATATGAGACAGTCAGTGCATATATGAAATTGAAAAGAACAAGGTACAGTATCATATACGGGTGATGTAGTATATGATTTAAAATAGGGAACTGTAATCTATTCTAAGTGTTTGAAATAGTAGTTTCAAAATGTGATCGGCTTGGGAACATGTACGATAGCTATAGGGCCTGGCTAATCATATGTGAAGAGCATGATTAACACTTACATTGTTCTACACTACAATAAGAGGTTATGATCACATTTCTTACTAACTACTTCCCCGCCCCCAACTAGTACTGTGGATCCAACCATGACACGTCACGATACACGAGCAAGTCCAATCTATCATGTACGATGTCTAATATACATGTCGTGTACAATGTCAATACGATAATCAATGTAACATCTCATGACTGCAGATCCAAGCTATACTAGTCCGTGTAGCACAGTGTTAAGGATTCAGATGTAACATTTCTAGATTATTGAACTTTATAGGAATTATCAACAATTGAAAATTATCAGAGAAATGTACTTGCCTTGGGTCCTTAGCTGGTAAATACTGGTGTCCTGTTCCAGAGTATCTCCTGGATGAAGCAACAGTCCTATAAACATATCACAATATCACTTGTATCAGGTGCTACCCTAACACACAGTAGAAATACACTGGCCTTAGGGCTACGCTAGGTACGATAATGGTCATCTAGTAGGGATACATATATACCTATTATACTATACCAATTGAACAATAAAGATATATATATATATATATCTAAAATATATACCAATATAAATTATACTTGTTATAGTTGTATATTTACCAAAATACGTACATTTATATATTAACATATATCAAATACGTTCATATACATATATATGTGTATACCAATACATTTATATATATATATATATATACGTATATATATATTTATACCAAAATAGTACGTATACTATTAAATTTATATACCAAAATACGTATATATCATATATGTGCAAAAGTACATTTTTAGAATATACATATATATATTGTCAACATCATTCTTAACATACTAATATTAATTCACCAAATTAAATTTATACCATATAAAAAATACCCAATATATATACATATACATATGCATTATTAAATATATACTTATACAATTAATTTAAATACATACTATACTCATACAATTAAATAAAATAAATAATATACATATTCTATATGAAAATACAATACAACATTCAACATATATCATTTAAATACGTATATACTAATTTATCAAATACATACATTATATATTAAACATACACTATACTATACATTATTTAATATATACAAATACATATACATATACTATTTAAACATTAATTTAAATACATAATTACATATACATGTTAATATATACATATACGTATACATTAAATACCTACATACATACATTATATATATACATATTAGTTATCATACACATATATGTATATTAAAGGGAACAGGGAAAGAGGGAAGGAGGAGCTTACTGCGGGGGTGGCCGGAGTCTCGCCGGAGGGAAAGCTGGCCGGCGGTGGGAGTAATGGTGGTGGAGGAAGATGCAGATGGAGGTGGTGGTGGTGAGTGTTGCAGCCGGAGGGAGCTCAGGACTAGGCTGGGCCGCCGGAGTGCAGGGGTGAGGGGGTTGGGTTGTCGAGCAGCAGGGGGTGCCGGAGCAATGGCTGACCGGAGCAGCAGGGTGGGGCTGCGGGGCTCGGCCGCCGGAGGGATGTACGCAAAGGGGGAGCTCGGGGAATGCAGGGGAGGAGCAGTGGTGGTTCGGGTGGTGGCTTGGAGAACCGGCAGAGGGAGGAGATGGGAGTAGCAGTGGTTGTCGTCGGGTTGGCCGCCGGGGCTGAGCGTGCGGTGCAGTTGGCCGGGGGAGTGAACAGGAAGTCGGGGCAGCAGAGGACTGCAGCGGGGAGAGGGAGTTGGGGGAGCTCGCAGAGGCTGGGAGGAGAGGAAGCTCGGGGCTCGGCCGCCGGAGCAGGTCGGCTGAGGTCGGGCCTCGCCGGGTGGTGATAGTAGATGGTGAGCTAGGAGGAAGTCGGGGGAGTCTCGGCTAGGCCGGAGTTGATGGAGTTAGGAGGAGGAGATCAAGGAGTTGGGAGGAGGTTGTGGTGGTTGTGTTGTGAAGTGGCCGGAGCCAGGGTCGAGCGCCGGAGTGGGTTGGAGCACGCCGCCGGGATGAGGGCCGGAGGTCGGGGAGTTGCACAGTGGAGGGGTTGGGTTTTCCCCCCTCTACTTTAAATTCAAAAAGAAGGAGGTGAAGATGAAAGGAATGAGAAGAAGAAGAAGAAAGGAGAAGGAGAAGAGAAAAGAAAATTTTGGAATGAAGGAGGCTACGTTGGAGAGAGGAAATGTGGGGGCTTGTGAGGAGGTGGGGAAACCTAGGTTTTCTAGGGATTAGGGTTTGATGGGACATGGCATTAAATAGGGAAGAGTGTGGGTGAAATCAAGGGTGGTGATTGACCCCCTTTAACTGTGTGGTCCAGATTGGTCATGGAGAAAAATAATTCATGGAGGAATGAGGGTGAGGTTTAGTTAAAAATTAATAGGGCTCCCTTATTGGTTTAAACAAAGGGTGTTGACACCAAAAATGCAAATGTGCAAATTAGCCCCCCTAAATTTGGGTATTTGCACAGACGCATGAAATGACGAAAATTTGGCGGGCGATTCGGTGTCCGGTGTTTTGTAGGGTCAGGGGGCGCTGTAAGTTTGGTATGGGCTCAAATAGCAGGGCACTAGAATTAAATTGGGATTTTCAGAATCGGTTAAAATAGTATCCTCAATTTAATTAGAAATAAATGCAAGTTGTGTTCTAAAATTAATTAGGAGTACATGGGGCCAAAATCAGGTCAGGTCATCAATACCAATAATGAAGAAGACTCGGAACAGAATATTACCCTAATTTGGGCCGTACGAAAAATAGGTCAAGATTGTCCCCAATTTCGATTGGAACCCACAACGATACAAAATAGGAATTTATTAAATAACGTCCGCGATGATTTTTGTGCGGCTAGAAATAATGTACAAAGAGTATAATTATGAGTTGCAAAAATAGCAGAATGGAAGGCGGGCATGTCTAGGGCAAGATTGTGAAATTTGTTGGAAGACAAAAGTCAGGATAGCACTCCAAATATCGAAGCAAAGGCAATGCGCAATAATTAAATAAAATACGGTAATTAATTACAATCTTCAATAAATAAATTCTAGATAAAACAATTAAATACAGAATTCCACAATGTGGACAGGTGTTCATCTACTGGGCTTCTAGGTCAAGTCTGCTAGCTCAAAATAAATGAACACTGTATATAATATTATATTTAAATTACACATCACACATTTATTTAAATCAAATATACTATCATGAAATTACTTAATTGTAACTACCATAATATTAAATAATATAAAAATTTGAAAATATCTCTGTTTTCGGAATGTGGTAGTGACAGTAATTTCTCAATACGATGCGGTATCTATAGGAACCATGAAGAAGACACTGGTCGTCCAATTCGACCAGTCTGCCTACGAAGACATGCTTCGAACCGGGGGTAGCTCTCACCCTCTCTCCGTCCAAGACAACAGGAAGCTGCGCAAGGTCTGGATGCCCAAGACATCCTCTACCATTCCTGTGGACTCTCCGATCTCTCCGACCAATGAGGTTGTAGCATTGCTCCCTCCACGCCTTGCGCGTAAAATTCAGTCGCCTGTCTCTAACAGGGTCGACAAAACTTCTGGCAAGGCCTTAGCGCTAACCCAGGAGTATACTCCGCGCCTTGCGCGTAAAATTCAGTCGCCTATCTCTGACAGGGCCAACAAAACTTATGGAAATGGCTTAACGCTAGTCCAGAAGTCCCCTGCGCGCCCTGCGCGTAAAATGCAGTCTCCCGTCACTGGCAGAATAGACAACATTTCTGATAAAGCTTTGGCGCCAAATCAGAAATTCCAAACGCGTTCCGCGCGTAAATATTCATCTGCCTTCCGCGGAAAAGTAGATGATCCCTGCAATCTACGCAAGGGAAAGCAAGCGGCGGATTACTCAACTTCTCAGCCTTTACGCCAGCGAGGGAACAATCTGCCTACCCTCCGGATTACGCGAGATACTGACGGCCAACTGAGGACCTCTTCAGCTTTACGCCAGTCTGAGCAAATCTCCAAATTACGCCAGGCGAAGTCCCTCGGCGTAAAGCAAGCTCAAGTTGCGGAAAGACACCCTCCTCAGGGATTATCCGCCACCCAGATGGCCAACCTGTTGTACACAGGTGGCACAGGGAAAACCATGGTTCCCAACCTCCACATGCCCACTGATGGGAACAGAAGGAACAAGACATCGTCTTCTTCTTCTGAAACTCCTTCTGACCTGCGTAAATATCTAATCCAGAAGCGTAAGGAGAGGGGATCTTCCGACATGTCTATTACGCCTCCTAGCAAGCACTGTTGTAATAGTCATAAGATTGTGATTAATTGCTGCTGTTCTGAAGCAAAATGGTCGGTTTTCGACCGGTTGAGCTACTCTCTGCCTTTTCAGGAAGAAGAGCCCGCGCATGCATCTGTGAACATGGCTTCACACATACCTAGAGGAGGGTCGAACTTAAGACGTCATCCCTCTAGGCCTCGGAGCCAAAGGAGATTTAATGAGCTCCTCAGGAACGCTGAAGCTGTGGTGTTCCAAAATACTCGTGCAAGGTCACGACAACCATCTTCGTACTCTTCTGATTCCGACGCTGGGGGTCGCCATTCCCCCGAATCAGATGATGGGAGTATAGAGTCAACCTCTACGGCGACCTATACTCATTCTTCAATGACACCCAGGGAGATGGGAGTTTATGCCGTTGAAGATGAATGCGAGGAAGCTTCACCGTCAGGGAGAGCGGAACAACGCATCACTATACTGGAGACATCTCTGAAACAAATGCAATCCATGATGGAGAACATGCACAAGATGATGCTAACTCAGCACACAACTACCATGGCTCAAGCATCGGTCCCGCCAACTCAGATACGTGTGGGGGTGGACTTACCACCATCCAACCCGAGCCAAGAGCCTGCTCTAGATCAAGAGTCAGCAGTTCCTCCGCTTCCTCATTCGGATAATATATTACCTCCCGTTGGAGTCACGATACAACCAACTCCACACCACTCCGTAGTCCCGCTTCCGGCTGAAAATCCGATACAGGCAGTACGGGAGTTGAAAGCCCAGTTTGACGCCTTGAAGCACAAAGATCAGCTCAAGAAACTGGGAATCAACCAGCCTTACCCAGCTATCTGGGAAGAGGTCCCTTTCCCTCCGAGGTACAAACCTCAGACTATGGCTCTGTTCGAGGGGAAAACATCACCAAGTCAGTACATGAACTATTTCAGTATGATGATGGTGTTGCTGCAAGGGAAAGACGCCCTCCTCACTCGGGTGTTCAAAGGCTGTCTCTCAGGAGTAGCCTATCAGTGGTACCATAGCTTGGCGGACAACTGCATTACTTCCTTCGAGGACTTCAAAGCTTTATTCTTCACGCGATTCTACGAGGGCGGGATGGACATGTCTATGTCCTCTCTCAACGAAGTCAAGCAGAAGGAAAATAAGGACATTCGCACCTTCATTGAACGTTTTCGTCACGCCACTTTACAGATGCCTCCAGGAGATCTAGACTCTGCGTTGGTAGACATTTGCAGGAAGAACCTCCTTTCCGTGGTCTCGGTGTTCACAGGACCATATCAGTTCCATGATTGGCCCTCGTTCATCATCTCGGCCGTAGTCGCCGAAGACAACAGTCGCAAGGCGCGCGATAATGGCATCATGATCTCCGCCTCTGACAGAGGCAAGAAGTCATCTCCCAACAATGACCATCATCGTGGTCCCAAAGGGAAAGAAGCTCTGGCGATCAATACGTCCAGACAAAAGATTGCGGCAACTACGCAGACGAGACCAGGGACCTCCAGGCCCGTCGAAGTCTACTCTTTCGACGACGACGATATCCCAAGTATATTCGAGTGTCTCGTCAAAAGTGGCAAGATCACCCTTCCGGAACAGAGGCGGCCCCAAGAAGTCGGCAGTACTAACGACCCCAAATACTGCATCTTCCACAGATACGTACACCACCCGACAAAGGCGTGTTACATACTGAAAAGGAAGATCCAGGGGTTGATCGATGCTAAGGCCATCACTCTGCACAACACCGAAAAGACGGTCACGGCCAACATGATCTCTCTGCAGTTCGGCAATCTGCCTCCCCAAGAAGTCTCGGACGGTATCACACCCATTTCCCGGACAACGATGAACATCGTCAATCTCCCTCCAGCTAGGGGTCAAAATCATGACCTGGTACCCCTAACCACCCGGCGGGACGAGATTATGTGGGTTCATCTGGATTTAGTGTCAGAGCTCGAGGAAGAAACTAATGCTACTAAGGCTACGTCTAGAAAGAGCTCCAAATGCAAACCATGCCATATGGTTGCGACTTCTTCGGCATCAGACGAAGACGAGGTATTAGCTGCGACCCGCTCAGGGAAAGCCTACCCCAATGACTACGGAGCAAGTCAGGAATATGCACCGACGGACGCTTCAGCTGCCAAACCTTCAGGACCAGATCCGGTCGTACCAGATGCCGGTCCTTCAAGACCAACTATGGCGGACAGGGGAAAGCAAAAGGAAGTGCGCTTCGATAAACCCGTGAAAAACATTCCAAACAAAGGTTTAGAGAAGCCATACAACTTCGACATCCTGGCCCAACTGGCTAATACACCAGCCAGGCTGTCCATCTTCGAGCTACTCAGGCTCTCCCAAGACACTCGTCTAGCCCTGAGTGAAGCACTGATGCAGGCGGAGGCATACTTGACCCAGCTCAAGTCCCCCGACGAAGAACCCGTGGCGTGTCCTCAATGCCACAGTGTGATGGAGGTGGTCCCAAATATCACTTTCACTCAAGACGACATGTTGTTAAAACATAACAGACATGACAGGCCCCTCTATTACACCGGGTACGTCGGTTCCATGGAGGTCGACATGATTCACATAGATTCGGGATCGTCGATCAGCATCATCCCTCACAGTCTGCTCAGACCGTTGAGGATTCCTACCAGCGAATTGGCTTACACCACCACCACAATCGTGGGTTTCAACGCCGGAAGAAGTAAGCCGTTGGGGAAAATTTGCCTGAGGATCCAGATCGGCAACCTCAGATCGGTGGCCACATTTTACGTCATCGATTCAGAGGTGTCCTACAACATTTTGCTGGGAAGACCGTGGATCCACGACCACAACATCGTTCCTTCAACTCTACATCAATGCCTTAAATATGTAGACGCCCAAGGAACAGTACAAATGGAGGTTGTTGACCTAAACCCGTTTAAAGGAGTAGAATCCTACTATTCCGATGCCGTATTGTACTCTCAAGACCACACGGAAGAAGTGTCAGGCGAGGCAGAGAAGGAATTCCACCGGGAGCCAGAAGAGCCCTCCGCCGAACAACCACTCTCGATCAGAGTGAAAGGGCGAACTACTCGTCCAAAAGCCATAGAGCCTATGGCTATCCACCTGAACAAAAACCAGGTCAGGAAAAGGGGGTGATCCTCTAGTGATCACTTTGAACCAGAAGCCTCCACCCTTGGTCATCAACCTTCGGCGCAACAGGCAGCCGACTGATGTAAATGCAACCAGGAACGGAGTTCCAGATGATAATAAACATTCTCTTTTCCAGTATGTCGACGCTCCGATTCCAAATCAGGAATCCTCTCCCCATGACGATATAGAGCCTATAGCACAGAAATTCTTGGCAGCTATAGATTCCTATCATCCGTACGTATGGGAAGTAGCGTCATCATCCAATGTCGTCATGACATATGGACCATATGAGGATTCTATCTTCATTGTTCTGCCTGCCCGCAGCAGTCAGCATCTAATAGTCTTCGGCCGTATGCGCAACGAGTCGACTATACCAGAAGATGTCTTCGACGACGACGCTGGCGAAATATAAGTTCACAGGTACAGCCCACAAGCTTTGAAGATCATGCGAAGTATGGGTTACGACTTGAAGCTGGAACCAGGTCTCAACTACGGGAAAGGCAGACGAACGCCACTGCTCGGCAATCCCCACTATCAGCAAACCCGTTTCGGGTTAGGGTATGCCGCCTCCCTTTTCAAGATGACTCGTCGCCCTTCGACTCATTTGAGGCTTTCGAACGAACATTATCAGTAAATATGGTAGTGGCAGATTCCCTCGAAGCAGACAAACAAGAATCCGAACTATTCGAGAATGACTCTTGGGCTCAACAAATGGATACACAATGGGAGTTCCGCTTCGAGCAGAGAGAACCTCCTACTGAAGATGAAGTTATCCAGATCAATGTTGGGAATGAACTCTCACCAAGGCCGATATTTATCAGTAACAATCTTTCCCCAGCTGAAAGGGAAGAAGTTATTCAACTGATAAAAGAATACATCGATGTCTTTGCGTGGAATTATGAGGATATGCCAGGACTTGATCCAAAGGTTGCTACCCATAAACTCAACATATTGCCCGATTCGAAGCTTGTGAAGCAGCACCAACGCCGGTTCCGCCCGGATATGATGGACGCTATTGAAGCTGAAATCAAGAAGTTAGTAGCCTACAGTTTCATCCGGGAGGAACAACATACCGACTGGGTCGCCAATATTGTCCCGGTCATGAAGAAGAATGGGAAAGTACGCGTTTGTATCGATTATCGAGATCTAAATGCAGCCTGCCCCAAGGACGAGTTTCCTCTTCCTATCACAGACGTCATGATTGACAATATATGCGGTTTTGAACGTATGTCTTTCATGGACGGATTCTCAGGATACAATCAGATCAAGATGCATCCTGAAGACGAGAAGCATACTGCCTTCCGAACACCACTGGGGGTATATTGCTATACGGTCATGCCCTTCGGATTGAAGAACGCCGGGGCGACATACCAACGGGCTATGAGTAACATATTCCACAAGCATTTACGCAAGACAGTGGAATGTTACGTGGACGATATAGCTGTCAAAAGTCGCCTCAAGGACAATCACATCCAAGACTTGAAGACGGTATTCGAGCTGATGTGCCAACATCAACTCAAGATGAACCCCACAAAGTCCTTTCTGGGTGTGTCTAGTGGCAAATTCCTGGGATTTGTCATTACCGCCAAAGGCATTCAAGTGGACCCTGATGAAGTCAAGGCCATCTTAGAAATGCGACCGCCCCGCAATCTGAGGGAACTCAGGAGATTTTAAGGTCGTCTGGCTTATATCCGGAGATTCATATCCAACCTCTCTTGGAGATGTCAGCCTTTTTCTCGTCTCATGAAGAAAGGTGTATCCTTCGTATGGGACGAAGCCTGTCAGCAAGCGTTTAACGATATCAAACGCTACCTCACTCATCCGCCAGTTCTGGTGCCTCCCGTCATAGGAAGACCATTCTTCCTGTACGTTCGAGCAATGGACCATTCTCTGGGAGCTCTTCTCGCACAAAAGAACGATATGGGGCATGAACAGGCTATCTACTATCTAAGTAGAATGATGATCGGGGCTGAGCACCGGTACAATCCAGTGGAGAAAGAATGTTTGGCTCTGATGTTCGCTATTCAGAAGAAGTGGCACTATGTCACCGGCCAGACTATTCATATCATCTCCAGGATCAATCCTCTTCGGGTACTGATGAACAAGCCAAGTGTTCTTAACTCCCGACTCGCGACCTGGGCGATGCTGTTAACACCATACGACATGGTGTACGTCCCTCAGAAGTCCATCAAAGGCCAAGCATTGGCCGACTTCCTAGCTGCTCATCCGATCCCAGAGGCCTCCAAATTATACGAGGACATCCCTGATGAAGTTGCAGAATGTAATTCCACAATGGAAAGTGACGCATGGCAACTATTCTTCGATTGTGCCTCCAGAACTGGTCCTAGATGAAACGTAGTTTCAGGGGTAGGAATTGTCCTGGTTACTCCCGACAAACTCGTCATCTACCGAGCATACTCTCTTAACGAGCCCTGTTCCAACAACGTCGCAGAGTACAACGCTCTACTAATCGGGCTTCAAGTCGCTAAAGAGCTGGGGGTCGAATCTCTGGAAGCTTTCGGTGATTTTCTGCTTATCGTCAATCAAGTCAGAGGAATATATGAAGTCCGGAATCCAGACATCATCCCCTATCACCAAGCAACGGTCGAGATAGCTATGACATTCAAAGGGTTCTTCCTGGAGCATGTACCTCGATCTCAGAATTTGGAAGCTGATGCCCTAGCCAGTCTACCTGCGGATTTAGCTACTCCTATAAGAAGGTAGAATTCGGTAATCCTTCTTAACAGAGATTTATTCTGTGTGAAGAACAACTTTCACATAGAACGCAGCTACGCTGTGAACACCGATCCTCCCAGGAGAGACTGGAGAAGTCCCTTCATAGATTTCGTGGTATACTGAATCTTACCGGAGGACCCTAAAGAAGCAGTATCCGTCAAAAGATGATCTTTAAGCTTCTACTTCGATGCATCTTCACAATGCCTATATCGCCGGACCTACGACGGACTGCTATTGAGATGTCTCTCTAACGACAAAGCACAGCAGATTACCCGTGAAGCTCACGATGGCGTATACGGAGCACATCAACCCGGTCCTAAGCTACAGGATCGTATCAGGAGGATGGGCTATTACGGGCCCACTATGATCACAGACGCAATCAAATATGCAAGACAATGTAGAGCTTGTCAGGTTCATGCAGACTTCATACATCAACCGTCTGAACATCTACATCCTACGGTCGCATCCTGGCCTTTCGAAGCATGGGGTATGGATATCATTGGTCCTATTCACCCGTCTTCTTCCAGAGGTCACCGGTTCAAACTGGCCATCACGGATTACTTCTCCAAATGGGCAGAGGCGATCCCTCTTACTGAGGTGAAGGCATCTAATGTGATCAGCTTCATCAAGCATCACGTCATTCATCGCTTCGGGATACCCCGGAGGATAATTCACGACAATGGGCCTCAGTTCATCAGCCAAGCGTTTCGTCAATTTTGCGATAAAAATCGAATACATAATATTGCCTCTACGGCATATTATCCAGCTGCTAATGGTTTGGCGGAAGCTTTCAACAAAACCATTATCAAACTCTGGAAGAAGTTCGTCTCTTCAAACAAGAGAGATTGGAATGAGAAGCTGGGCAAATGTCTCTGGGCATACCGCACAACGGTACGAACACCCACAGGTTGTACCCCATTCTCACTGGTCTACGGAAGCGAAGCAGTTTTCCCCATTGAAATCCAGATCCCGTCAGTCAGGATAGCCGTGACTAATGAGCTGACTCAAGAAAAGAATGACCTTTTAAGGCTTCAAGAGCTAGAAGGATTAGACGAGAAACCCCTCCAAGCTCAACAGCGCATCGCGCTCTACCAAGCACGCATTTCCAGAGCTTTCAATCATAAAGTAAAGGAAAGAGTGTTCAAAGTCGGCGAGCTAGTTTTAGCCGTAAGAAGGCCGATGATTCTTACTCACAGGAGTAAAGGCAAATTCCAGCCCAAATGGGAAGGCCCTTATGTGATCGAGACAACGTTCTCAAACGGCGCTTACAGGTTAGCCCAGCCTAATGGAGACCTGTTAATGGCTCCTATCAACGACAAATTCCTGAAAAGGTACTATGCATAATCTCCTCTGCTCAAGTGGAATATAGCGAAAACCTCAATTCTGACAAAACTACTTCCAAAACGAAACTAGTTGGGTCATATTCTATCATGTCCATATAACCTCTGAATAGATATGTTCGACTAATTTGGAAATACAATACCTATATATTACCTCTGATAGTGTCTTGTCTACAAACTTTAGTCAAAGCATACTCTATCATGTCCGTATGACCTATGAATAGATATGTCCTACCAAAGCATATTCTGTCATGTCCATATGACCTCTGATAGATATGTCCTGCTAAAAGTTTATCGAGAGTCTATCATGTCCATACTACCTCTGATATTACTCTTGCCCAAACCTATCATTTACATTCCGAAATGATGGGTCCACAAAGTCAGAAAAGAGTCTCTTTATTTATTCCCAAAAAGAGCAGAATTACACTGGAAAGCAAAAAGAGGAAAGGGTACATCATTATGGGGGAGCGGTCAGATCGCGAATCAGCTGCACCAGTGCAGCTATCCTCTCATTCCTGGAAACCAAGACATCAGCGCGGGCCCGCTCCAGCCGTGCCTCATGATTGCTCATAAAGGATAGTTCGGCCCTTGCCCGAAGGGAACCCGCACGGGCAGCTTCTGCACGCTCCAAATCCCGTCGTGCTGTGCTTAGTCGACCAATCGCTACATCTAGACCTGCCAACGACTGAGAAGCCCACTCCTCTGCCTGAGCGAGTTTTTTCTTTCAACTTGCGGGCCCTCGCTGCATTCCCTTCATGCTTGGATTGGCACTTCGTCTGAAGGGCAAGAGCCTCCTCCACGACAGCTTTTCTTTCATCCATCTCCAGCTGATGTGTTTTGATGGATTTATCTAGGCTTTTCAGCTGTTTAGTAAGCCGCGCAGTCATGACGTCGTATCTGGTCTGGACCTCAGCTTTAATGCCGCCCCAAACCAGCTGTAAGTATTCGTTAATAGGTTGCTCCAAACCATTAACCATCGCCTCCAGGGTGTCAGCTACCCCAGAGTTGCCGAATTCCCTGACCGCCCCGATCGAAAACTGAGAAGCCTTCTTCATACGCTCGAAGTCCAGATTCTTCGCCAACACCATTGATATCAGCATTTTCAAGCTGGCATAGAAGATGCTGGTATATTTGTCACGACCCGCACCCGGAATTGGGGCACGAGTACGCGGGTACGTCCAGCCTACGCCGCAGCATCGGCGGTAGAACGCTGTCAAGGTCTTGATACTATCTAGCCAATCTCACACAAGCATCCAATCTCCATAAGGAGGCACGGATGACACAAATAAAATGAATACATACTCAATCACAGGATTACAGCACGATAGGATATCGAACAAAATTAAATACAACACAAGTCCAAAAAGTAATAATCTAACTCAACAATATCCAAGTCTCATAGAAAATGCCGGAGACAAATCCGGTACCAAATATTCTGCTAAAAGAACTAACTAAAAATAGTAATTCCGGCTAGACCTCCCGGAATCACAACTAAACTACCAAGTCTGCAGCTACTCACCATATGGTCCATAAAGTGCCAGACAGCGGTCCTCTAAGGCATAGTCTGGAAAAATGTTTCCAGTCAGGAAGGAGCAAAGTACAAATCTCAAATAACAGTTCCATATAATTGATAAGGACTATAAAGCAATAAACAGATGATGCTAGATACTGAGAAGACAGTGAAATAAATGCAATGGCAAATAGAGAGACAGGCAAAGTAAAGAGACATGCAAAATAGGCAATGTGACATAGTCAGTGGATAAAAGAAATAGAAAGAACAAGGTACAGTATCATATACGGGTGATGTAGTATATGATTTAAAATAGGGAACTGTAATCTATTCTAAGTGTTTGAAATAGTAGTTTCGAAATGTGATCGGCTTGGGAACATGTACGATAGCTATAGGGCCTGGCTAATCATATGTGAAGAGCATGATTAACACTTACATTGTTCTATACTGCAATAAGAGGTTATGATCACATTTCTTACTAACTACTTCCCCGCCCCCAACTAGTACTGTGGATCCAACCATGACACGTCACGATACACGAGCAAGTCCAATCTATCATGTACGATGTCTAATATACATGTCGTGTACAATGTCAATACGATAATCAATGTAACATCCCATGACTGCAGATCCAAGCTATACTAGTCCGTGTAGCACAGTGTCAAGGATTCAGATGTAATATTTCTAGATTATTGAATTTATAGAAATTATCAAATAACAGAAATTATCAGAGAATGTACTTGCCTTGGGTCCTTAGCTGGTGAATACCGGGGTCCTGTTCCAGAGTATCCCTTGGGTAAACCAACAGTCCTATAAACATATAATAACAATACAATATTTGCATCAGAAGCTATACTAACACACAACAATACTAACTCAGGGCTATGCCAGGTATGCTATTAGTCAACTAGGGTCATCTAGTAGGATAAACATAAATACATATTATACTATACCAATTGAACAATAAAGATATATATATATATTTATACCAAAATAGTACGTATACTATTATATTTTATATACCAAAATACGTATGTATCATATATGTGCAAAAGTACATTTTTAGAATATACATATATATATTGTCAACATCATTCTTAAACATACTAATATTAATTCACCAAATTAAATTTATACCATATAAAGATACCCAATATACATACATATACATGTGCATTAAATAAATACATACTTATACAACTAATTATACATACTTAATTATACAATTTATTTAAATACATACTATACACCAAAATACGTTTATACATATATATAATAATAAAACATTTTCATATATCATTTATATGTATATATACATTAATACCTACATATACTAAAGTATATATATATACTATGCTTATACATGTTTAACATTTTATTTATAAATGAATAATATCCATGTACATATATTAAAATATACATTACTAACGTATTTATATACTATACATATTCACATATTTAAAGCATTAATTAAATAACTATTATACATATACATATATTATATATACTATACATTATTAATTAATGTACACTATACATTACATAAATTAATGTACACCATACATTAATCAACTAATGTACTCTATACATTATGTACACCATACATACACTATACATGAATTAACCACACATATACATGTTAAATAAACCATACATATACATGTTAATTACAGGGAAAGGGGGAGAGGGAAGGAGGGGCTTACTGTGGTGGTCGTCCGGAGTCTCGCCGGAGGGAGAGGAGTAGTGGTGGTGGATGGTGAAGATGGAGGTGGTGGTTGTCGAGCAGCAGGGGGCCGGAGCAGCGGGGGTCGGGTCTGGCCGGTTGATGGCTGGACCGGAGGAAGAAGAGCAGTCGGCTCCGCCGGCTGAGGTGTACGCAGAGGGGGACTCGGGGAAGGCAGGGGAGGAGTTCAGCGGCGGTCGGAGGCTGATCAGTGGCCGCCGGAGGGAAGAAGCGCAGAGGGAGGAGCAGCCGATGCAGCCGTCGGTCGGCTGTAGGGAGGATGAGGGACTCGGCAATGGAGGAGGCGCGTAGCTGGAGCAGTGGCCGGAGTGCAGGTCGGCCGGAGGATGGCTGACCACGCCGGAGTACGGGATCGGGCTGCGGGGCAGTGCAGCTCGGCAGGGAGGCCGGAGGGTTGGAAGTAGTGGTGGTGAGCGGGGAGAACCGGAGTTGGCAGCGCCGCCGGGCGCGGGCTCAGTCGGCCGGGTGCAGTAGGGGGTGAACAGTGTTCCCCCCCTTCTCCTCTTTTGAATTCAAAAGAGAAACTAAAGAAAGAAGAAGAAGGGAAGAAGAAGAAGAAGAAGAAAGGAAAGAGAAGAAGAAAGGAAGAAGGAGAAGAAGAATTTGATCATACGTTGGAGAGGAAATGTGGGGGCTTGTGAGGTGGGCTACCTAGGTTTTCTAGGGATTAGGGTTGATGTTACTTTAAATAGTAAGAGGGTGTTGTGAAATCAAGGGTGGTGATTGACCCCCTTTAAATGTGTGGTCCAGATTGGTCATGGAGAAAAATAATTCATGGAGGAATGAGGGTGAGGTTTAATTAAAAATTAATAGGACTCCCTCATTGGTTTAAACAAATGGGTGTTGGCACCAAAAATGCAAATGTGCAAATTAGCCCCCTTAAATTTGGGTATTTGCACAGACACATGAAATGACGAAAATTTGGCGGGCGATTCGGTGTCCGGTGTTTTGTAGGGTCAGGGGGCGCTGTATGTTTGGTATGGGCTCAAATAGCAGGGCACTGGAATTAAATTGGGATTTTCAGAATCGGTTAAAATAGTATCCTCAATTTAATTAGAAATAAATGCAAGTTGTGTTCTAAAACTAATTAGGAGTACAAGGGGCCAAAATCAGGTCAGGTCATCAATACCAATAATGAAGAAGACTCAGAACAAAATATTACCCTAATTTGGGCCGCATGAAAAATAGGTCAAGATTGCCTCCAATTTCGATTGGAACGCACAATGATACAAAATAGGAATTTATTAAATAATGACCGCGACGATTTTTGTGTGGCTAGAAATAAGGTACAGAGAGCCATATTATGATTTGCAAAAATAGCAGAATGGAAGGCGGGCATGTCTAGGGCAAGATTGTGAAATTTGTTGGAAGACAAAAGTCAGGATAGCGCTCCAAATATCGAAGCAAAGGCAATGCGCAATAATTAAATAAAATACGGTAATTAATTACAATCTCCTATAAATAAATTCTAGATAAAACAATTAAATACAGAATTCCATAATTTGGACAGGTGTTCGTCTAGTGGCCTCTAGGTCAAATCTACCAGCTCAGACATTAGGAAAACAGTATATAATATAATATATTTAAATACACACCTCATGCAATTATTTAATTTAAATACAATATTGAGAAATCATTTAATATAAATACCAAAATACTAATAGTTATAAAAAGTCAAAAATACCCCTGTTTTCAGAATGTGGTAGTGACAAGTCTACCCTCCTTAAAAGAATTTCGTCCTCGAAATTTAAAATCCTCATAGTAGTGTTTATTCATACACATTATTATTTCCCTCAAAGTTTAAATTCATCAACCACGAAATCAGGTAATAATCCACAATGTCTTTCCACAATTTTCAAAAATTTTGAAATTATTGCATTCCGAAAAAAATCCTCGAAATAAAATCAAGGTCCATTTTTATCAAAAATTTCCCGAAATCTTGTCAAGTCATAACTCCTTCATGAATCTTCGTCATGGTTAAACCCCAATAATCATGGTCTAAGAAAGATCTTCCTACAATCATACAACATGCAACCTAAGGGGATATGTACGGTCATGGTATCTTTTGTCATGGTATTGCAGTCTCTGTATCAGGGGTACTACTAACTACATTCTAACAAGAAAATCATGCATACAACTTGTACTAAGGAATCAATCAATCAATCAAGTAGATAGGAACAGAAGGAAGGAAAGAACAGGACCTGCTAACACATTACCTGCAGTATTGGTCTCCTCGACCGTCATCGCAAATGCCCCGCCCTGCTGGGGTGGTTCCCTTTGCGGGTGCTGAGCAATATACGGTTCCACAGGTAGCCTAACTAGATCTCTATAATCTTAAGCTGCGCGTTGGCCGGGAAGATAAGGGGCTAGAAGACAATCCCTTACTCGATGTCCCGCAGCGCCGCAGTGCAAACAAAGTCCTAGCCTCGTTCTACAGCTCTCCCAAAGGTGACCTGGCTTTTTACAGAAATGACAAGTCTGCTGTGTCTCTCTCGGAGGCTGTTGCTGATTCTGCTGAACACGGACTGGTGCCTGGTACTGTTGTTGATGCTGATACGCCCATGGATGTTGCTGGATAGGAACTGGTGCTAGGTACTGCTGTGGATGCTGAAATGTCCATGGTTGTTGCTGAATATGAAATGGTACTTGGTACTGCTGTTGGTGCTGAATACGGGGATGCTTGGCTGGTCCTGTGCTACCATTCGTATCTCCAAAAGTATTGTGACTCCTCTTAGGCCTGAGATCCAGATCCTCTTCTGCAATCTGGGCATCCATCAAGATAGCCTCAAAGGTAGCGGTACGACGACCAGAAGTGCGTGACCTAATCTCTCTCGTCAGTCCCTTTCTAAATTTCCGGGCTCGATCTCCTGGGTCCCGAATCATAGATGATGCAAAATGGCTCAATCTACAGAATTCTGCAGCGTACTCGTCGACCGACATGTTTCCTTGAACCAAGTCATGAAACTGACTTTCCAAGGTTCCCAATGCCACGTCGGGAAAGAACTTCTCCTTGAAGAGGTCCTTGAAGGTCTCCCAAGTAAGTCCTTGTGCAGTAATTCTCGGCTCCGTGCGATACCACGTAAGTGCGATATCGAACATCTGACTGCCAGCGGCTTCTATCTGCAAGTTCTCCGGAATCTGGGTCAATCGCAGGCTCCTCTCTATATCCTCTAGCCAGTCGTCAGCGTAGAGTATCCCTTCGGTGCCTTTGAACTCTCGAGGCATCATCCTTTTGAAGTCCACTATAGTGCCTGATCTCTGCTGCTGCTGGCCAGGAAACTGCTGGTACTGTGCTACTCTCTCCAAAGCTTGGAGAGTCACTTGATGAGCATTCTCCATGTTTTCTCTCATCAGCTCGGTTTGTGCCTGGTGCGCTTTTGCTTGCACCCTTTGAGCCTCAGCTTGAACTCGCTGAGCATCTGCCGTCACTCTCTGGGCATCTACCATGCCCTGGATCAAGGTAAACATCTGCGTCCCGTCAATTGGCAAACCTCCGGGAATCGGAGTCGGTGGAGGAGGAAGGTTGTCCGTCATAGCTGCGGCAATCTTCTGAACAGGTGGGGGAGGAGGATCCCCGAAAAGTGCAGATACTCCTACGTGTATCGGAGATGTAGGAGGAACTACGGCTGTCTGTCCCTCAGGTGGAGAGGTGGCAGACCCCTCTAAAGCTGATGTTCCCGCTCTCATAGACCGTGTCTGCGGCGACATCCTGAAGACAGATCCCAAAGAATCAATTTAGGCAAAGATGCGATATCATCAAGGAAGGACAGTACAGTTCTAAAGAGAAGCAACATTCAAGATAAATAGATTGAAAGAAAAATCCTAGTTGTGATTGCACAGGTCAAAGATGCATCCAAGGTCTGATACCTCTATCCCTCTAGGTACCACAGTTCTACCAGAAACATACTCACTGCTAGCTTTCTTACATACTGCAATCGCTGATACTAGTTATCCTTATCACTCAAGTGTATATCAAATGCAACCCATCATACTAAGTACTGCTCTCTCCAATACAATCCTAGATGAACACCCAAGTCAGTTGGCAGTGAGATCTCAATCATGCTCAAGCCAACAGATCCTTACACATGCATCTCATCTATTTATATACTAATACATCTCTCCCACTATAAAATCTTATCCTCAAATAAAATTTCTCAAAATAACTCCTCGAATAAATTTTAAAGTAAAAATGCATACACTTTCCTCAAGGTTAATTATCTAAATACTGAAGTGAAAATTTTATCAATTCCAAAAATCCTTACAGCTTTGTCTAGGTTCATTGAATCGAATCTGAATTCCTCAAAATAAATTTTAATAACATAATATCTCAACTTCTCAAAATTCAAAAATGCAATTTGTTTTCAATCTTCAAATTATGATTTAAATCCATATCTTGTAGTCCAATAGCCCTAGTGTTAATCTTCCTCACTGTCCTCATCGACACGCGTCATCAGATAATACCATAAATCAGTCTGCAAATTCATCTTGATATGAAATCAAACCCTACAATGAAACCAAAATCCTAATTTAATAACTAATCAACAATCAACAAGTGATAATGGACGGAACAAGGGAATGATTTTAAATTAGAAATTATAACAAGATTCTCAGGGGTCATCCCAGGAATCTCTCAAGGAATTGTGATTGAGTATTCGCTCTCGTCCTAGTATCCTATGTCCTAGATCTTATCGCAGGCACGCAATAGTGTAACAAAGATGCCACACTACTACGACATCGCACAACTTGCGAAGTCTGACCTGCATGGGCCACCACTAAAAATGTGTCATGACCCGCACCCGGAATTGGGGCACGAGTACGCGGGTACGTCCAGCCTACGCCGCAGCATCGGCGGTAGAACGCTGTCAAGGTCTTGATACTATCTAGCCAATCTCACACAAGCATCCAATCTCCATAAGGAGGCACGGTTGACACAAATAAAATGAATACATACTCAATCACAGGATTACAGCACGATAGGATATCGAACAAAATTAAATACAACACAAGTCCAAAAAGTAATAATCTAACTCAACAATATCCAAGTCTCATAGAAATTGCCGGAGACAAATCCGGTAACAAATATTCTGCTAAAAGAACTAACTAAAAATAGTAATTCCGGCTAGACCTCCCGGAATCACAACTAAACTACCAAGTCTGCAGCTACTCACCATATGGTCCATAAAGTGTCGGACAACGGTCCTCTAAGGCATAGTCTGGAAAAATGTTTCCAGTCAGGAAGGAGCAAAGTACAAATCTCGAATAACAGTTCCATATAATTGACAAGGACTATAAAGCAATAAACAGATGATGCTAGATACTGAGAAGACAGTGAAATAAATGCAATGGCAAATAGAGAGACAAGCAAAGTAAAGAGACATGCAAAATAGGCAATGTGACATAGTCAGTGCATAAAAGAAATGGAAAGAACAAGGTACAGTATCATATACGGGTGATGTAGTATATGATTTAAAATAGGGAACTGTAATCTATTCTAAGTGTTTGAAATAGTAGTTTCGAAATGTGATCGGCTTGGGAACATGTACGATAGCTATAGGGCCTGGCTAATCATATATGAAGAGCATGATTAACACTTACATTGTTCTATACTGCAATAAGAGGTTATGATCACATTTCTTACTAACTACTTCCCCGCCCCCAACTAGTACTGTGGATCCAACCATGACACGTCACGATACACGAGCAAGTCCAATCTATCATGTACGATGTCTAATATACATGTCGTGTACAATGTCAATACGATAATCAATGTAACATCTCATGACTGCAGATCCAAGCTATACTAGTCCGTGTAGCACAGTGTCAAGGATTCAGATGTAACATTTCTAGATTATTGAATTTATAGAAATTATCAAATAACAGAAATTATCAGAGAATGTACTTGCCTTGGGTCCTTAGCTGGTGAATACCGGGGTCCTGTTCCAGAGTATCCCTTGGGTAAACCAACAGTCCTATAAACATATAATAACAATACAATATTTGCATCAGAAGCTATACTAACACACAACAATACTAACTCAGGGCTATGCCAGGTATGCTATTGGTCAACTAGGGTCATCTAGTAGGATATACATAAATACATATTATACTATACCAATTGAACAATAAAGATATATATATATTTATACCAAAATAGTACGTATACTATTATATTTTATATACCAAAATACGTATGTATCATATATGTGCAAAAGTACATTTTTAGAATATACATATATATATTGTCAACATCATTCTTAAACATACTAATATTAATTCACCAAATTAAATTTATACCATATAAAGATACCCAATATACATACATATACATGTGCATTAAATAAATACATACTTATACAACTAATTATACATACTTAATTATACAATTTATTTAAATACATACTATACACCAAAATACGTTTATACATATATATACTAATAAAAAAATTTCATATATCATTTATATGTATATATACATTAATACCTACATATACTAAAGTATATATATATACTATGCTTATACATGTTTAACATTTTATTTATAAATGAATAATATCCATGTACATATATTAAAATATACATTACTAACGTATTTATATACTATACATATTCACATATTTAAAGCATTAATTAAATAAATATTATACATATACATATATTATATATACTATACATTATTAATTAAAGTACACTATACATTACATAAATTAATGTACACCATACATTAATCAACTAATGTACTCTATACATTATGTACACCATACATACACTATACATGAATTAACCACACATATACATGTTAAATAAACCATACATATACATGTTAATTACAGGGAAAGGGGGAGAGGGAAGGAGGGGCTTACTGTGGTGGTCGTCCGGAGTCTCGCCGGAGGGAGAGGAGTAGTGGTGGTGGATGGTGAAGATGGAGGTGGTGGTTGTCGAGCAGCAGGGGGCCGGAGCAGCGGGGGTCGGGTCTGGCCGGTTGATGGCTGGACCGGAGGAAGAAGAGCAGTCGGCTCCGCCGGCTGAGGTGTACGCAGAGGGGGACTCGGGGAAGGCAGGGGAGGAGTTCAGCGGCGGTCGGAGGCTGATCAGTGGCCGCCGGAGGGAAGAAGCGCAGAGGGAGGAGCACCGATGCAGCCGTCGGTCGGCTGTAGGGAGGATGAGGGACTCGGCAATGGAGGAGGCGCGGAGCTGGAGCAGTGGCCGGAGTGCAGGTCGGCCTGGAGGATGGCTGACCACAGCCCGGAGTACCGGGATCGGGCCTGCGGGGCAGTGCAGCTCGGCAGGGAGGCCGGAGGGTTGGAATTAGTGGTGGTGAGCGAGGAGAACCGGAGTTGGCAGCGCCGTCGGGCGCGGGCTCAGTCGGCCGGGTGCAGTTGGGTGTGAACAGTGTTCCCCCCCTTCTCCTCTTTTGAATTCAAAAGAGAAACTAAAGAAAGAAGAAGAAGGGAAGAAGAAGAAGAAGAAGAAAGGAAAGAGAAGAAGAAAGGAAGAAGGAGAAGAAGAATTTGATCATACGTTGGAGAGGAAATGTGGGGGCTTGGTGAGGTGGGCTACCTAGGTTTTCTAGGGATTAGGGTTGATGTTACTTTAAATAGTAAGAGGGTGTTGTGAAATCAAGGGTGGTGATTGACCCCTTTAAATGTGTGGTCCAGATTGGTCATGGAGAAAAATAATTCATGGAGGAATGAGGGTGAGGTTTAATTAAAAATTATAGGGCTCCCTCATTGGTTTAAATAAATGGGTGTTGGCACCAAAAATGCAAATGTGCAAATTAGCCCCCTTAAATTTGGGTATTTGCACAGACACATGAAATGACGAAATTTGGCGGGCGATTCGGTATCCGGTGTTTTGTAGGGTCAGGGGGCGCTGTATGTTTGGTATGGGCTCAAATAGCAGGGACTGGAATTAAATTGGGATTTTCAGAATCGGTTAAAATAGTATCCTCAATTTAATTAGAAATAAATGCAAGTTGTGTTCTAAAATTAATTAGGAGTACAAGGGGCCAAAATCAGGTCAGGTCATTCAATACCAATAAATGAAGAAGACTCAGAACAGAATATTACACCCTAATTTGGGCGCACGAAAAATAGGTCAAGATTGCCTCCAATTTCGATTGGAACGCACAACGATACAAAATAGGAATTTATTAAATAATGTCCGCGAAACGATTTTTTGTGTGGCTAGAAATAAGGTACAGAGAGCCATATTATGAGTTGCAAAAATAGCAGAATGGAAGGCGGGACATGTCTAGGGCAAGATTGTGAAATTTGTTGGAAGACAAAAGTCAGGATAGCGCTCCAAATATCGAAGCAAAGGCAATGCGCAATAATTAAATAAAATACGGTAATTAATTACAATCTCCTATAAATAAATTCTAGATAAAACAATTAAATACAGAATTCCATAATTCGGACAGGTGTTCGTCTAGTGGCCTCTAGGTCAAATCTACCAGCTCAGACATTAGGAAAACAGTATATAATATAATATATTTAAATACACACCTCATGCAATTGTTTAATTTAAATACAATATTGAGAAATCATTTAATATAAATACCAAAATACTAATAGTTATAAAAAGTCAAAAATACCCCTGTTTTCAGAATGTGGTAGTGACAATATTGATCGGTCAGCGCAGCCAGATCCGATTGGACGCCAGGAGTGGCCGCAATATTGGCGAGTCCCCCTCCAGGAGTGATTGCAGACGATGTAGCCACGGCCGTCGCCTCAACAGGTGGTGCGACCAAAGAAGATGCGACAACGACAGTCGAAGTCATCGGCATACTCGCAGGAGGCGATGTCACAATGACAGGCTCATCCTCCTCTTGAGATGTCGAAACTACTAAGGGCGAGCCAGCACCCGAAGATATTTCCTCCTCGAAGTCGGGCGCCTCCATATCACCGCCAGGAGCCGAAGCAGAGCCAACAGGCACCTCAACGCTATCCTCCCCGTAGACATCTGCCCCTGAAAAGAAGACGAGAAAGTTAAGATCGACACGATGTTAATTTCTCTAAAAAGAAGGGCGTAAAGACGACATTTACCCCTGGCCGACGGCACGTACGTCGCATCTGCGGCCTGTACATCTAAATCATTTCTTAATGATGCTAGGCAAGCTGTCATACTTGGAGAAAGGGGTCTGCTAACTGACACTGGCAAGTAGTCTTCCAAGTCATCCTCAAATTCCAACCGAGGCTCATCAGCTGGAATCTCGCCAGGTGCGCTCGCAGGCACGAAGGGGGTCTCTTCCGACGCTGATCCGGATAAAGGTATACGAAATCTTACACCCACCCCCGGAGGTGACTTAGTCCCACTACCGGAGGCAGTGGCAGCAACGGCAGCCTCAAGCAGGAGTTCTCCGGCACCGCCAGTCGAAACTAAGGGTCCCTCTCTAAAAGGCGAGGAACCTCCAATCAAAGAGACATCCCCAACAGAGGAGACAGCAGGTTCCTCTCTAGGAGCCTCAATACCAGGAATCCGGAGAGGACGATTAACCATCTTCTTCTTCCTCTTGCGAGGGGAAGTCTGCTTCGGAGCAGAAGCCCTTCGCTTCCCAGAGATTACCAAAGCCCCTGCAGGCGGAGGTACCTCACACCTCGGCACCGACACAAGAGGTTCATCCGGAGCAACGAACTCCTCACCCTCGTCAGAAGAAACCGAAGGGACTTCGACTCTTCCCCCAGGCTTGGGAGAGGGCACCCTAAAACTTCCACGCATGTCAAAATCACGATGGAAGGTGTTGATCGCCACATAGAACTGTGCATACGAGTGGAGGATGCGCAGCTCCGTGGAGAGTGTAGTAACCGGCACGGTAAAGATTGCTCCAGTGCAACCCATGATAAAATATCGCCATCCTCTGGCTCCATCAATGAGTCCGCCCCTGGACCTGAAGCTGGTTACGGCATTACCCACGTATAACTGATCGTACCCAAATTACCTGGCAAACCGACTGGGCAAGTAGGGCTCAAAGAAGCAATGATCTTCGCTTCTGTACAGGAAATGGGAGGGTCTGATGCAGACCAACCAATTAAAAGCTTCCGGAGAAAGATTGGTCTTCTCTCCACCTAAATCCTCAAGCCTAATCCCTGATTGATTGTGATGTACAGAAGGGACAATACAAAGAAGCTTCCAGCCGTGACTGAGGTTCAGCACCAACCGACAGTCTAAAACTGTGTTCACGTTCCAGGGAGAGTCCTTATAGTTCAGCAAGAAACTACCCCCCGAGCTACTACCAGAGCCGGGAGACATCACCCGGGGGTTGTGGAGAATTAACCATCCCATCAAATACAGGTATGGTAATTCTACCCTGGGAAAACTATCACGCCGAGTCTCATCGACGAGCAGCCCATCTGTCATGGCTCTCAGGCCAGCCTGTATACTGCACACCATGGCAGGGAGCAAGCCCAGTCTTGCCCCAAACACTAGACGCACTGCAGGCCACAGGATGTTCCGGTGAATGCGGTCCGCAGATGCAGTGCCGGGCACCACTACTCGACGCAGCCATATGGAGAGGAAACCAGCCAGCCGGGCTTCTTTAGACAGAGGCCTGCGGCAGCGCCTCAAGTAACTGTAGGCCTTAGTGCCTTCAGGATACTTTCCTACCCCGTCATCTAGAATCTAATCTGGAGCCTTAGCATCTTCCATAAGATCCTCGACGACCTGGGCACTGAGCACGCCTAAACAGTTCACGGGCTCATCCTTGCCCCCCGAGACTTTCTCCGACTTGGCGGCCCTGGCCAGGTGGAAGAAGAGGTAGGACGTCCACTTAGTGGTGTGAGCCAAATCAGAAGGCTCATTATAAAAAGCGGTGTACGGGAGGTAGTGGCACATCAGCTCCTGATACACTTCCACCGCCCGAGGGTCCGAGTCCCCCAACTCCCGGTTGGTGGGAACATACTCTTCATATGGGGTGCCCCCCATCGGCAGTCTCGAGATCACTGTCATCTCGTGGAGGGCCAATCCCAACTCCCCCAGTGGAGTGGCGAAAGTCCCGGTGAGCGAAATATATCGCTCCATCAGTGCCAGAAATAGGTTAGGGTTGGGAGGCAACCCAACACTAGTCACACTCACAGCAGCATACAGTCCAATGCCCTCCAGCTCTCTCTGAAAATGCTTCAAGGCCCAGTCAACTAGGCAAGCCCATCGGCGGATTGTTGGGGTGATCCACCCGTTGCACCGAGGATTCTCCTTGGGGTATACCCCCCCTCGCCCCATGAAATCATTGCAGAAAGTCGGCAATTGGACCGGATGGATCACTAAACTGTCTTCACTCGGGACACTGCCCGGGCACAGTCCCCTGAACGCCGTCACAAGGCCGGAAGGGCGGCTGATAAACGACCCATGGTCATCTCCTTTCAGATGAAAGATCTTCCCCGGCTTGCCGTAAAGATCGGGAGTCAGCGTCCACGACATCCTCCTGGGATGTGTTGCATAGAAGAAAGCCGAGATGGGATAATCCCTCGGCATCGTTGGCAGATACAAAACCAAACTCCCGGCAGGGAAAACCCAGGGTTCTCTCTTGTGCTTCGTCTGGGACTGTTTGTCAATCATGTCCCCAAAGAGAAAAGCCGGCTTTATGTACTGGTCCCCGTCTATGTACGTCAGGGGCTCTCCGTTAATCATGTTCAGTAGCGTCCGCTCGCCCTGAGCCGATATCAAAATCTCCCTTCCTTCAGGATACTGGGGTCCGGAGACAGGAAATGTCACGTGGGACAGATCCTCCAGATAGTTCGAGTGCAGCATCCCGGCAGGGGAACCCATCACCTCGGCCAGTGGAGACTCATGCAAGTTAACTGCAAAAGTGCAAGGAAAACACGTCATTACAAATCTTGCAACATAAAAACCAAGAAACGACAGTCTGTGCTTTACACCAAAACTGTACAAATTTGGTCATTTTACGCCGGAAGTCTCATCCAGAAGCGTAATTGGCGGTATACAGTCCGTGCTTTACGCCAGACTGCCAAAATTCTAGTTATTACGCCGGAGGTTCCATCCACAAGCGTAAAGCTAAAATTTTATAGTATACACCAAGTTTTCGACAGTTAGAGCTTTTACGCTCAAAACTGCGTAAATATGGAGCTTTTACGCTGGCACATTAGAAATATGGGCGTAAAAGATGAAAACGTCTCCGTGCATCATCTTCCTCAAAGAGGCTATCAGCACAGAAGACGACCTAACGCAGTCACGTTCAACGTGTGTGAAGGATTTTTCGTCGTTCTTTGTCATCCCAAAGGCTCTACCTCTAAGGCCGGGTGCGCTGCTCGTCGGCAGGATACTTCACTCAGAATGAAGTTCACCTTGCCCGACCGAAGACTCCCTCACTGGGGCAGAAGAACGAGAAGAAGAACCTATACTCTTTCCCTTAGAGGAGGAGGATTTCTTCGAGGCTATTACTGGAAACTTTGAAAACTCGGAGTGCTCGGAGAAGGAACGAAGGAAAAACTCGAACAGTCGAAGGCTCTCTTTCGCAGAAGGCGGATGAAAAGTTTTTCTCTCAAAAGCTTGGGATATATATAGAGTTTGGATCGACTCCTCGAATCCTCGGACGGACTCCTCGAAACCCTAACCAAATCTCGTAATTAATATTTGGTTATTATTGGGTACTACGTCAGCCCACTACTCTCGAAAGGCGGACAGTCAGCAAATTCGAAAAGTTTTTTGTGCAAAGCAGATTCGTGGTTCTACGTCAAAGAGCTTTCTACGCTCGAAAGCTACAGATCTACTGTTTTACGTTCGCAAGCTATAAGTCTATGGTTTTATGCCCGGATGCCTTTGTGCTCGGTAGCTTTTACGCTCGAGAGGCTACAAACCTACGACTTCATGCTCAGCAGATACAAATCTATGGTCTCACGCTCGGTGGCGTTTAGTTTACGCTCGGACGCAACAGATCCACAACCCTACGCTTGAAAGATTTCTTTTTCACAGGCTACAAATCTACAGTTCTACCTTAAGGAGCTTTTCTACGCTCGACAGCTACAGATCTACGGTTTTACGCTCGCAAGCTATAAGTCTATGGTTTTATGCCCGGATGCCTTTGTGCTCGGTAGCTTTTACGCTCGAGAGGCTACAAACCTACGACTTCACGCTCAGAAGCTACAAATCTACGATTTCACGCTCGTTGGCTTTCTACGCTCAATAGGCTACAAACTCAGGATTTTCGGCTCATCTACACTACGGATCTCTGACTTTTCGCATATCCGAATAGTTCTCAAGGCGGTCAATTACAGGAGTTCAAACAGAAGATACTCCTTCTTGACCTCAAAATATCCCAAGTACCCGAAGCATACAAGAGTTCAGCATTGAAAATCACTCTTCCTCGTGGGTCGATTCAAAGTTCATCCAGAATCCAATCTGAATATTTCGTCTACAGTTCAAGATGGCGACTCAGTTCTTGACAGCCATTTCTTGCCCTGTTCCCAGGGATTTTCGAGAAGTCATTCTTGAAGACGAAGTCTGAACAAAGATTCTGTTCATCATAAGTAAAAACAACAGTTCAGAATTCTACGCGGTTCCTCATTCCTAAAGCAGCTTTCCGCGCATCACTAGTTATGCGTAAAAGATAGGACAGGACCTAACACTCTTTCTATCAGAGTCGGCATAAAGAATCATACGTGTCGAAGCTACACATATTCAGACTTCACAGCAACGTATGGCAAAACGATCATATGCAGAGAAGAAAGACGACTTTATTAAAGATCAAAATTACGATTACATATGAGGGAAATCCAATCTACAAGGGTTTTCTTTATTTTTGTGATTACATATGAGGGAAATCCCGTCTACAAAGGACTTCCTCGTCGTCATCTGAAGATCGCCCAGAAACTGTTCTGACAGGTTCTCGCCTGGGCGTCAATTCTTCATCCATCTTCTCCAGCAGTCAGTCGGTAACCGCAAACCGACTGACATATTGTCAGGGCAGGAGGATACAAAATGGGCATTGACCCATCCTCCAACAGAAGAAAAGCAGAAACTGAATCTGCTTTCCTACATCCGACGCCATGACAGATTGAGTTGAGATATTTCATCCAACTCAATCTTGGACGGTGCCAGTCTATCTGCTCTCGTCCCCGGAGGTAACGGGAGAAGGCATCGTGTGCAAGCAGCGTGGTAAAATATGACCCTTTCTCTCTCTCCGGAAGAACCGCCATACAAAGTTGCTGATTATCCCGAGCAAGGGAGGCTAAGATATCCTTCCATGATCCATCGTTGTAGTGGACATTTGCTCGAAGACGCCGTCTTTTTTGTCTCCTTACACGCTGGAAGAACATGGCCTTCTTCTTTCTCAGGTCGACCCGATGAACTCCGGCGATCATCTCTGCGTGGTGAAGGAAATACGGGAAGAACAGGTTAACTCCTCAGCCTTTTTATAGGGGAAAAAGGTCACACCTATTCCCAATAAATCCGCCATAAAGTCAGCCTTGAAGAAACGTGTCAGACTTGACCGTTTCAGGCTCCATTCAGAAAGCGTTTCGAGTTACGATTAACGGTTCATGCTTCATTCAAAGCGTTTCAAATTCCGAGGAATTTGAAAGCTTTGAAGGGGGTCTTGTAGAAGCATGAAAAATACGCCGGATGGCTATACGCGGCTTATTGGTGCGGGGCAGCGTAAAGGGATGACCTCAGAGCCATCAACATACAACAGAGCTTTTCTGCTGAGTACAGCGTAAAAAGTAAGCTCAAAGGACCATCCGCGTAAGTGCAGTACGTCCAGGCCGCATCAAGCGTAAACAGAGGGCTTCGTCGCCTATATGGCATAAAACACATCCGCTTTCAATACAGCATTAAAGCGTACGAGGAACGCTTCGTGTTCTCCGAAGTGAACCTGTCATGTCCTGCAAATGAACCTGACGTCTGGACTTCTAACAAAGGGATACTGCTCGACTACCCAGGCGACGGCTATAATGATGGCACGACACTGCAACCCAGGCTGTCGTTTACTGCCATTCCCTTTGCGTAAACCGCTTTTTCGCGTACAGAGGACTACGCCGCCTAGTTTTACACAGGCGGATGTGAGATGTTTACGCTCCACGGAAGACAAACCGCCTGCCACATCGAAAGCTGCACTTCGTACAGGGCTCGAGGCACACCTCTGCATTTAATGCACAAAGCGGTGACAGTTTCTCGAGGCACGTCTCTGCGTTTGATGCACAGAAGGGCTGCAGACCTTCAAAACACGCCTCTACATTTAATGCGCAGGATTATGGCGGATCTCTGCATTTAATGCAAGGGATTTGATTAAATGTCACCGAACCGTCGTTTAGTGACATCCCCTTCGCGTAAACTACTCCTACGCATGCAAGGAAATATGCTGCCTAGTTCTACACAGGCAGACGTGAGCTTCTTACGCTCCGCAGAAGACAAACCACCTGCCACGTCAGCAGCTACTCTGCGTACAGGATTTGAGACACGTATCTACATTTAATGCGCAGAATGATGGCAAATCTTAAAGACAAGCATCTGCATTTATTGCACAGGATGGTGGCAGATCTCTGCATTTAATGCAAGGGATTTGATTATATCTTCAAAAGCCATAATTCCGGCTAAGACGTCCACATCAGCGCTCTGGCACGTTACGCAGTGGCTTCTACGCCCGTTCAGCTTCTGTGCTCACTCGGCTCCTACGCCTACTCGGCCTCTATGACCACTCGGCTTCTACGCCCACTCGGCTCCTATGCCCACTCGGCTCCTACGCCCACTCGGCCTCTATGACCACTCGGCTTCTACGCCTACTCGGCTTCTACGCCTACTCGGCTTCTATGCCTACTTGGCTTCTATGCCATGGTGACAGAAATTGGCTTCTATGCCAACCTCTTCTATACGAGAGATACCTACCTGCGTGGCTTTTATGCCGTGATCTTCGTAGCGGTTATACGCGTTTTGTCCCTTAGTTGGACTCGCGTCACACGCTCATTCAAAAGATCATCTATACGCAGGCATTGGTTATTTTTAACCGTCGTGTAAAAGGGTGTTGTACTGTCCACTCCTCAGTTTTTACACCAACTGAGTGGTCACTGTCACCAAAACTCTATAAATAGAGACCTCTATCAACAGAGGAATGGGTCGAGGAAATTAAGGTCGAACTTTTAAAAGGAAGATCGAACAAGGTCGAAACATTGGAGATCGAAGAGAAGTCGAAGAGTCTTTGAGAGAGAGAAATCCGGAGCTTAGGCAAAGAGTAGGGATCGACGACTTTAGCATCGTGCATCCACCCTCTTTCGCAACCTTCGAAGCTACTCCCTGTCTTCTACGGCACTTCTTCATCATCGTGTGGTCCAAGGGCTAAAGTGATCGACTGCAGATCAGACACCTATAGCAATATTTACCCAGATTAAATAAATTGTACTCCCATATCCTCGTATAGGATTAAATTGTACAAGTTTGTGTGTAAACCAAAGAAAGCGGGTTTCGTATAAACCCCGTCTTGAATACATTTCATTCTTTCGTTTTCTACCACAAACAGAGTCCATCTTCCTTTTTTATAATTTAGTCCTAAGCCAGATTTTTAGTTGTAGCCTATCCCTTGTATAATGTTCTTGGCTGGTTGACTATAATGAAATGGTTGTATCTTCCCCATATCATCGTCAGAACTATTATTCTGCGGGACTCTTTTATTTCTAGCTTTGCCAAAGATTATCTGATATTGCTTGTCCGGTCTCGTCGGGACTATAAAGTATGCCTCCTCATATTGTTCATATGTTGAACTATATTGGAATGTAGATGCCGTGAGTATGGACAGAGGTTTATAGAGGTGAAGAGCCTCTAAGAATTTTTTAAAAAATGGTTTAATATCAATGTAGTGGCTTCTTTATTCATTAAATATAAGATATCTTCATCTTCCACATAGTCGGCAGGATCTTCAGCCTTGGCTGGAGGCTTGGCAAGATTGAAGATTAGGGGTTGATTCAATGATATTAATTGCTTGTTATGACGAAGCTCGATAACAAGGGGCTCATTCTCTAGTGTTGGTTGTTCATTTCATCGGAGGTTGATAGCCAATGGAGATGACTTGAGCAGGTCGATGCCGAGAGGCTTTGAAGGAGTTGGACGAGTAGTACGTCTTTTGACTCGGATTATCAATGGCTCCTCTTTTAAAGTATTTTAAGCTTCATCACTAGCTTTATTAGCTTCTTCTTTCATATACTTCGGTGTATAGAGGGCAGAGTCAGCTAAATAGGCTTCAACACCTTTGAATGTGTTAATGTCAGCTACCTCTATTTTGACTTCTCCCCTACTGTTCACATATTTGAAGAATTGATGTAGGGTAGAGGATAGAATTTTATGCTCGTTTATCCATGGCCATCCCAGCAAAATTTTATAGGATACGTTAGAGTCAATCACAGAGCATGTGACTTCAGTACATAGATCACCTATCTGAATTTTTAGGCGTATCTTTCCCGAACAGTTTATTCCTTCCAGCATTGAAGCCTAGAATGGTAGTACTGGTAACAGACAGGTTGTTCATTGGCATCTTCAATCCTCTCAGCAGACTTTTAGGAATGATGATGAGTGAAGAACCAGGGTCGGTGTGAATTTGATTCACCTTAATAGATCCGATATAATCGGTATAATATAAAAGCTTGTCATGCTGATTATCCTTGAGTAGCATGTCATCTTGCATAAAGGTGATATTAGGAATCTTCTCGATCACACTGTAGCATTGAGGACACGCTAATGGCTCTTCATCAGGAGTCTTGAGTTAATCTAAGTATGAGTCTACATGTATCAGAGCTTCGCTCAAAGCTTCACAAGTTTTCTTCGACAATGAAGTAACTCAAATATAGAGAGTCGGGCTGGGGTATTGGCTAGTTGTGCCAAAATGTCAAAATTGTGGGGTTTTTCAAGTCCTTGGGGTATATTTTTCTTCAGATAATTGTCGAAGCATACTTTTTTTGCTTTTCTTTCGCTGCCATAGTAGGCTTCGAAGGACCAGGTTCAGTTATGACCAGAGTAGCAGGAGTTGGCGAAGTAGAAAGAGTATCAAAAATATATTCTAGGATAGATTCATAAGTTTTATGATAATCTTTGCTGGACCTGTTACCTGTCATGGATTCTTCTTAGGTCATTGGAGAAAGAAGTAATATGTTATAGGACTTGAGTTTCTTTTATCATGCCCCTTCTTGGAGCGAGCCTATGAACTGGTCTTGTCATAGTCCAATCCACTATAGGATTTTTTGGACTGTCCTCGGAGTTGTAGAGGTATACGTAGTCCCTTTCCAAAGTTCAAACCTTTCGCTTTCTTGAAATTATACCCCATATTTTGTATCAAGCGTACAGATTGTTGGTTGTATCGATAAAATTGGGGACGATCCTCCTCAAGCACCTGAGTTGAGGTTGATGCTTTAATGATTACAGAATGAGGAGAAGAAATTTGTGTAGGAACACCTTCATAAGAACTGATGATTTGTTGCACCCTATATAACAAAACACTGCCAATCATGGACCATTGTCGGTGCGTCATACGAATCTTGCGAGTAGATCTTGGTAGTATAATGTTCAGATTTTAAAATCTGATCTCGATAGATACATCTTTTTGATATTGATCTTGATCTCCGTCTGAATGATGATATGAATAAATCATATTGCATGATTTATACTTTTTACCATTCTTGGATTTTGAATTGGAAGATACTGCTTTTTGGTTCTAATCTGACAGCAGGACGGGATGAATCAACATAATCTCGCTGTGATCTGTGGTAAGAGGGACCAATTCCTCTGTTTGACTTCTAGGTAGCGAGAGATTTACCACTTACATCATAGGTGAGGTATTGGGACAACGTCGTTCGGGACTTCTTGTGCTGGAAAGTTGTCGAATTAAAGAGACATCATATTGGCAGTGACTGTTTTCTCTTTAATGTGAAGGGTGGTAGCTTTAGCATCTATCAATTTTTGTATCTTCCCTTTCAAGACATAACAAGCCTTGGTAGGGTGATGTATATATCGGTGGTACAAGTAGTATTTTGGGTTATCTGTTTTACCAACCTTATTTGGTTGCTTAACATCTGGCAACTACAACTTTTTTCTACTTATCAAACATTCAAAAATGCTGGGGATATCGTTCTTATTAAAGGAATATTCTTCCTTAGGCCTAAAAGGCTCTAGAGCCTTTTGTACTGGGGGAGAGCTGGGTTGCTTTGACAGGTTTATCGCTAAGGCCTTCTTTTCTTTACTTTTGCAATTATTCACAATATTGGAGGGATGCTTTCCTTCAATATTGGTCATTTGTAACCCCAAATTGCGTGCCATTTTTGTGTTAACTTCAGCAGCTTTGGCCCCGATGATGAACGTCGTCCAGTCTTAAAATTAAGCTGGACCTGTCCAGAGCCCTACTATAGGCAATTGGTTCTTTTTGCAAGTATCAATGAATGCGAAGTCTGAAATATCGGGTGGTAAGTTCAGAGTTGCCTGCCTGAAATGCTCAACGAATTAACGAGCAGATTCCTTCTCCTTCTGTTTGATATCGCTGAGTGAAGACATCATCATATCCATGCCTCCCTCGTAAAATTGTGAGAGGAAAAAACACTTAATGTTATCAAACTAGGATATGTTGTCACACCCCAGTCCCAGAATACGTAGGACTAGGAATACATAATATGCCAGCCGTATGTATACGACAACTCTAATATGTTGGAAGATCGTAACTCATACTTACGCTGTATATGAATATAAAATCCACAAGTGGTAATATACTGTCGACACAAGTCACACAAAATCTATATCTCATCCACAACACAAAACAAGAAATATAAAATAAATAACTGAATCTCAAATATGAAGTATCAAAGAATGATAGTGGGGTAAAAACAAATCCACTATCGGTCGACTATACCAAAAACTAAATGAGAGAAGAGATCAAAACTCCAATGTAAGATAAATGTTAATAAAAGAATAGCAACTAAAATATCCATCAGCTGCGAAGAATCATTGCTACTCCGAAGATAATACCTCCTTAATCTGGTATGAAGCATCAGGTCCGGGTTTGTACTCCTGCGGATAATCCTGCCCGTCTATACCTGGAAGTGGACCAGGTCCTCAGAGGGACGTAACAAGATACAGAAATAGCATGCCAATAAAGTACTAAAAGTAAACATTCTAGGGTCGCCTAACCGTCTATGTGAATGCACTTTGAGAAGAACTTTGTAATACGTGGGCTATCTGGCTAAAAATAGGATTGGTATGATTCTCTCTAAGAATCAGCGGCCTAAAAAGTATGACGTCTTTCGAACGTTAGAGGCCGCTTGTAGATATATAATATAAGGGTCATCTGACCACGGATCTCTGGCGGAGTGTACATGTTACATAAGGAAAAGTGCAAAGGAGCCCAAACGCCTTACTTGTTGTTCTTTCCACCCCATGCTCTATTCATGCCATATCCATGACATGATGACATCTCTAATGACTGTCAAGGCTTATAATCATATAAGTCTATCAGTAGTTATCCCTATCCGTCGTATGTCCTATACACACATGTAGCCATCCTATCACGCAAGTATGTGTCCCACATGAGACTCGCACTCGTGTAATAACTGTGTCATGGCGAATGAAACATAAGAATGATTCATGATAATGGGGTGGTCTCATAAAACTAGGTCAACATACATAATATATAATAAGACAAAATATGATGCCACCGTCGTTGCTTCCAAATTATTCTTGGACGCGTAGTTTATATAGCAGTTAAAATATATGAACTAAATAACAGAAATAAACATGCACCATATGAAATGTAAATCAAAGTACAATGGCAAGGTATACTTGCCTGGCAGGAAAGATACATAATATAAATGTCCAGGTGTCAAGAATAGAGTATCAGAACCCACTGCCTCCGACTGAACATCTCCGGATGCTGAAATAAACATCACCATCGTTCCCGGAATCAGCGGGGTCCACGTGTGGCCCACTTTGCACCAAAATGCGTTCCAGGGACAAAAGTCTCTATATTGGATAAATTATAGGTCAAAAAAATCTTAAATGTCGATAAGAACTCAATAGTATATCTAGTTTTGAATTCCGGTAAGGCGATCAAAATTTTACCCTTCAAGTCAACCTATGGGCCCACAAATAATCGGCTCGGTCAACTGTCTCAGAATTCTGTGAAACTTGAGTCACAGGACCAGCGTGATACCACGAGTCCAATGGAGCAAGTTTTGTCATATTTCGATGACCGTGCACAAACTAATTAAGAATTTTGCAAAATGCGGATAAGGGAAATTTTTTACGGATACGCGTTGATTATGACGCGCACACACGTCCGAATCAACTTCTAAAAAAGTTGTCATGTTAGGGTGTCCCATACGCTCCGTTAGGAATAACTGGTACGTGATGTGGTGGTCCGATTTGTCGAGACGCACTCTGTACCATAAAATTTGAATGTTTTTAAAGCATGTTTTTTGGGTTTTTGGACACAGTTTTTCATCAGCAATTTATGAGTAATTTTCTAAAGTAATTACTTCATTGCGATCATGGTTATATGGAATCTATATTAAAAAAAGAATTTCAAATTTTTGTTGAACGGATTGGGAGAAATCTGCGTTCCAAAATAGGGTTCTTGATTGTAAATTATGTCAAATATGTATATTAATATAAAACCAGTTTTTCGGATTTTTGGAGGGGAATTATCATCTCGATTTAATCAAGTTTCATTCTAAGAATTTACACAATCATAAACAAGATCATGTGGGCTATGCATAGGAGTTACAGACACTACCAAAATATGATGAAATAGCGACATTTTTAGTGACGTCATCATAAAACGTCGCTAATATTATAGACTTAAGCGACTCCAAAAATAAACGTCGCTATATGTCGCTGTTGGCGACACATAGTGACGTTTAGCGACTGTACTTAAGTTTTTTAAAAGAGTAGTCTCTATAAGATTCTTTAAGGACGCTAAAGGTCGCTGAATTTTTTGATTTAGCGACGTCTTTACCGACATTGATTTTTTTTTATTTTTAGCGACGTCGCTAACATCACAAACTTTTTAATTAGCGATGTTTAGCAAAATCTATTTATGACATCGCTAATTTTTTTAATTAGCGACGTGTAGAGACGTCTATTGATGATGTCGCTAAAATTTTTAATATAAGGTTCTGGATTTTATTTTCCCCAATTCTGTTAAAATCCTCCCCAAAATTTCAAAAAACTCCCCTCTTCCCCCGCTCTGGCGAAGTACCCCCCTCCGGCGTCCTTATCTTCCCCCCAATCCCTACCCCCCACTGGCTCCCCACAGCCCCCCTACTCTAGCACCCCACCACCGAGCGCCCCCCTTCCGTACGGCTCCTCCCTTCCGACTTGGCTCCTCCCCTCCGACCACCTTGGGCTTCTCCGCCTCCTCTAGGTAAACCATAACACTATCTCTCTCACTCTCTCTCTCACAGATGCAGACACAATATGACACAAACACATACACGACACACACACTGTCACAGACAAACCCTGACACAGACTCAACATACACACACTGAGATGACACACACATACACTGACACAGACACGATATGTCACTGACATAACACGGGACATAACACAGACCCTAACCCTAACCCTATCTCTCTTCACTGACATGACACAGGATATAACACAGACCCTAACCCAAAGATGAGACATGACACAAGCCCTATCTCTATCTAAGTTAATTAGATATAGTCTTGGGTATCAAGTGAGGTGTTGTACAGTGCACACTTGTACACAATATAGTGAGGGTGTGTGTGTGTGTTGATATCTCGGTGCTACAGACACTAACCCTATCATAATCCTAACTCGGAGACACACACACATGCGGACGTTAAAAATAACCCAAACTTGAACATGCAGACATACTAACACACATACACTAAACCTAACACGGACACAAACACACACACACACATGTTTGTATCATGTCATCTCATGATACCTACGGTAGAATTGTAGGACACATGGATATGGAAGGTTAGGACATAATATCGTGGACAAGGTTGTAAGCATTTTATCAGACATAGACAAGAACACGGACAAACACATACATGTCAAGTGTGGATATCCAGGAGTGTATCAGTGAGTGTCAACTATATATCCTGGACCCAAAAAAATTGACACTAGATATCCATGACTTGACTTTTCAATTAGAAAGTCATGGCCTAAATAAATGTCAAGTATGGATATCTAGGATACAGAGTTGACACTCACTGATACATTGTAATATGAGTATCCAGGATATAGAGTTGAACAAAGAAGTATCAGTGCTAGGACTAGGTGTATCAGTGCATGTACTGTATTTCTGTGTATTCTTATGTGTGTGTAGACGAGTAGGTGTATACACTACCAAATATTCACATAACAATATACTTGAATGATGTCTATTCATCTATGTAGAAGTATCTAGAAATGGATATGAATTACTATCTGCGTCATCGTTCATGGATGTACAACCGTCATCCTGATGATATGTGTGGTATGGATATAAATTTATAGAGGGTGTACAACAGTTCCTGCAGTTCGCCAAGGCATTCCCTCAGTACATGGATGGTGTAGAAGCATGAAAAATATGCTGGATGGCTATACGCAGCATGTTGATCCATAGCAGCATAAAAAGATGACCTCAGAAGCCATCAACATACAACAAAGCTTTCCTGCTGAGCACAGCGTAAAAAGTAAGCTCGAGGACCATCCGCGTAATACGGTACGTCCAGGCCGCCTCAAGCGTAAACAGAGGGCTTCATCGTCTATATGGCGTAAAACACATCCGCTTTCAATGCAGCATTAAAGCGTACGAGGAACGCTTCGTGTTCTCCGAAGTGAACCTGTCATGTCCTGCAAATGAACCTGACGTCTGGACTTCAGACAAAGGGATATTGCTCGACTACCCAGGCGACGGCTATAATGATGGCGCGACACTGCAAACCAGGCTGTCGTTTACTGCCATTCCCTTTGCGTAAATCGCTTTTTCGCGTACAGAGGACTACGCCGCCTAGTTTTACACAGGCAGATGTGAGCTGTTTACGCTCCGCGGAAGACAAACCGCCTGCCACGTCAAAAGCTGCACCTCGTACAGGGCTCGAGGCGCGCTTCTGCATTTAATGCACAGAGCGGTGACTGTTTCTCGAGGAACATCTCTGCGTTTGATGCACAGAAGGGCTGTAGACCTTCAAAACACGCCTCTGCATTTAATGCGCAGGATGATGGCGGATCTCTGCATTTAATTCAAGAGATTGGATTAAATGCCACCGAACCGTAGTTTAGTGACATCCCCTTCGCGTAAACTACTCCTACGCATACAAGGGAATACGCTGCTTCGTTCTACACAGGTAGACGTGAGCTTCTTACGCTCCGCAGAAGACAAACCGACTGCCACGTCAGCAGCTACTCTGCGTACAGAATTCGAGACGCGTATCTACATTTAATGCGCAGAATGATGGCAAATCTTAAAGACAAGCATCTTCATTTAATGCACATGATGGTGGCGGATCTCTGCATTTAATGCAAGGGATTTGATTATATCTGCAAAAGCCGTAATTCCGGCTAAGACGTCCACACCAGCACTCTGGCACGTTACGTAGTGGCTCCTACGCCCATTCAGCTTCTGTGCTCACTCGGCTTCTACGCCCACTCGGCTCCTACGCCCACTTGGCCTCTATGACCACTCGGCCTCTATGACCACTCGGCTTCTACGCCTACTCGGCTTCTACGCCTACTCGGCTTCTATGCCTACTTGGCTTCTATGACATGGTGACAGACATTGGCTTCTACGCCAACCTCTTCTACACGAGGGATACCTACCTGCGTAGATTTTACGCCGTGATCTTCGTAGCAGTTATACGCGTTTTGTCCCCTAGTTGGACCCTCGTCACACGCTCATTTAAAAGATTATCTATACGCAGGCATTGGTTATTTTAACCGTTGTGTAAAAGGGTGATGTACTGTTCACTCCTCGATTTTTACACCAACTGAGTGGTTACTGTCACTAAAACTCTATAAATAGAGACCTCTATCAACAGAGGACAAAGGTCGAACTTTTAAAAAGGAGATCGAACAAGGTCGAAGAAATTAAGGTTCGAACTTCAGAAAGGATCGAACCAAGGTCGAGAAAAACAAGGAGAGAAGAGATCAAGAGAGAGAGAAGAATCCGGAGCTCAGGCAAAGAGTAGTGATCGACGACATTGGCATCGTGCATCCATCCTCTTCTAAAACCTTCAAAGCCGTTTCCCGTCTTCTACGGTACTTCTTCATCATCGTGTGGTCTAAGGGCTAAAGTGATCAACTGCAGATCAGACACATATAGCAATATTTATCCAGATTAAAAAATTGTACTAGACATCCTCGTGTAGGATTAATTGTACTTTCTGTTTGTAAACAAAAGAAACGGGTTTCGTATAAACCCACGTCTTATATACACTTTTTTCGTTTTCCACCACAAACAAGATGGCGACTCTGCTGGGGACATCTTTCTCTTTTGATGAGGAAGTAATTGCTCAACACGATGCGGTATCTATAGGAACCGTAAAGAAGACACTGGTCGTCTAATTCGACCAGTCTGCCTACGAAGACATGCTTCGAACCGAGGGTAGCTCTCACCCTCTCTCCGTCCAAGACAACAGAAAGCTGCGCAAGGTCTGGATGCCCAAGACATCCTCTACCATTCCTGTGGACTCTCCGATCTCTCCGATCTCTTCGACCAATGAGGTTGTAGCATTGCTCCCTCTGCGCCTTGCGCGTAAAATTCAGTCGCCTGTCTCTGACAGGGCCGACAAAACTTCTGGCAAGGCCTTAGCGCTAACCCAGGAGTATACTCCGCGCCCTGCGCGTAAAATGCAGTCTCCCGTCACTGGTGGAATAGACAACATTTCTGATAAGGCCTTAGCGCCAAATCAGAAATTTCGAACGCATTCCACGCGTAAAACTGCACCTGCCTTCCACGGAAAAGCAGATGATCCCTGCAATCTACGCAAGGGAAAGCAGGCGGCGGATTACTCAACTTCTCGGTCTTTACACCAGCGAGTGAACGATCTGCTCACCCTCTGGGTTACGCGAGATGCTGACGGCCAACTGAGGACCTCTTCAGCTTTACGCCAATCTGAGCAAATCTCCAAATTACGCCAGGCGAAGTTCCTCGGCGTAAAGCAAGCTCAGGTTGCGGAAAGACACCCTCCTCAGGGATCATCCGCCACCCAGATGGCCAACCTGTTGTACACAGGTGGCACAGGGAAAACCATGGTTCCCAACCTCCGCATGCCTACTGATGGGAACAGAAGGAACAAGCCGTCGTCTTCTTCTTCTGCAACTCCTCCTGACCTGCGCAAATATCTAATCCAGAAGCGTAAGGAGAGGGGATCTTCCAACATGTCTATTACGCCTCCTAGCAAGCACTGTTGTAATAGTCATAAGATTGTGATTGATTGTTGCTGTCCTGAAGAAAAACGGTCGGTTTTCGACCGGTTGAGCTACTCTCTGTCTTTCCAGGAAGAAGAGCCCGTGCATGCATCTGTGAACATGGCTTCACACATACCTAGAGGAGGGTCGAGCTCAAGACGTCATCCCTCTAGGCCTCCGAGCAGAAGGAGATTTAATAAGCTCCTCAGGAACGCTGAAGCTGGGGTGTTCCAAAACACTCGTGCAAGGTCACGACAACCAGCTTCGTACTCTTCTGATTCCGATGCTGGGGGTCGCCAATCCCCCGAATCAGATACTGGAAGTATAGAGTCAACCTCTACGGCGACCTATACTCATTCTTCAATGACACCCAGGGAGATGGGAGTTTATGCCGTTGAAGATGAACGCGAGGAAGCTTCGTCGTCAGGGAGCGCGGAATAACGCATCACTATACTGGAGACATCTCTGAAACAAATGCAATCCATGATGGAGAACATACACCAGATGATGCTAACTCAGCACACAACTGCCATGGCTCAAGCATCGGTCCCGCCAACTCAGATACGTGTGGGCGTGGACTTACCACCATCCAACCCGAGCCAAGAGCCTGCTCTAGATCAAGAGTCAGCAGTTCCTCCGCTTCCTCACTCGGAGAATATATTACCTCCCATTGGAGTCACGATACAACCAACTCCACACCACTCCGTAGTCTCGCTTCCGGCTGAAAATCCGATGCAGGCAGTACGGGAGTTGAAAGCCCAGTTTGATGCCTTGAAGCACAAAGATCAGCTCAAGAAACTGGGAATCAACCAGCCTTACCCAGCTATCTGGGAAGAGGTCCCTTTCCCTCCGAGGTACAAACCTCAGACTATGGCTCTGTTCGAGGGAAAAACATCACCAAGTCAGAACATGAACTATTTCAGTATGATGACGGTGTTGCTGCAAGGGAACGACGCCCTCCTCATTCGGGTGTTCAAAGGCTGTCTCTCAGGAGTAGCCTATCAGTGGTATCGTAGCTTGGCGGACAACTGCATTACTTCCTTCGAGGACTTCAAAGCTTTATTCTTCACGCGATTCTACGAGGGAGGGATGGACATGTCTATGTCCTCTCTCATCGAAGTCAAGCAGAAGGAAAAAGAGGACGTTCGCACCTTCATCGAACGTTTTCGTCAGGCCACCTTACAGATGCCTCCAGGAGTTCCAGACTCTGCGTTGGTAGACATTTGCAGGAAGAACCTCCTTCCCGTGGTCTCGGTGTTCACAGGACCATATCAGTTCCATGATTGGTCCACGTTCATCATCTCGGCCATAGCCGCCGAAGACAACAGTCGCAAGGCGCGCGACAATGGCATCATGATCTCCGCCTCTGACAGAGGCAAGAAGTCATCTCCCAACAACGACCATCCTCGTGGTCCCAAAGGGAAAGAAGCTCTGGCGATCAATACGTCCAGACAAAAGATTGCGGCAACCACGCAAACGAGACCCAGGACTTCCAGGCCCGTCGAAGTCTACTCTTTCGACGACGACGATATCCCAAGTATATTCGAGTGTCTCGTGAAAAGTGGCAAGATCACCCTTCCGGAGCAGAGGCGGCCCCAAGAAGTCGGCAGTACTAACGACCCCAAATACTGCATCTTCCACAGATACGTACACCACTCGACAAAGGCGTGTTACATACTGAAAAGGAAGATCCAGGGGTTGATCGATGCTAAGGCCATCACTCTGCACAATACCGAAAAGATGGTCACGGCCAACATGATCTCTCTGCAGTTTGGCAATCTGCCTCCCCAAGAAGTCTCGGACGGTATCACACCCATTTCCCGGACCACGATGAACATCGTCAATCTCCCTCCAGCTAGGGGTCAAAATCATGACCTGGTACCCCTAACTACCCGGCGGAGCGAGATTATGTGGGTTCATCCGGATTTGGTGTCAGAGCTCGAGGAAGAAACTAATGCTACTAATGCTACGTCTAGAAAGAGCTCCAAATGCAAACCATGCCATATGGTTGCGACTTCGTCGGCATCAGACGAAGACGAGGTATTAGCTGCGACCCGTTCAGGGAAAGCCTACCTCAATGACTACGGAGCAAGTCAGGAAGAAGCACCGGCGGACGCTTCAGCTGCCAAACCTTCAGGACCAGAGCCCGTCGTACCAGAGACCGGTCCTTCAAGACCAACTTCGGCGGACAAGGGGAAGCAAAAAGAAGTGCGCTTCGATAAACCTGTGAAAAAACATTCCAAACAAAGGTTTAGAGAAGCCATACAACTTCGACATCCTGGCCCAACTAGCTAATACACCAGCCAGGTTGTCCATCTTCGAGCTACTCAGGCTCTTCCAAGACACTCGTCTAGCCCTGAGTGAAGCACTGATGCAGGCGGAGGCATACTTGACCCAGCTCAAGTCCCCCGACAAAGAACCGGTGGCGTGTCCTCAATGCCACAGTGTGATGGAGGTGGTCCCAAATATCACTTTCACTCAAGACGACATGCTGTTAAAATATAACAGGCATGACAGACCCCTCTATTACACCGGGTACGTCGGTTCCATGGAGGTCGACCGGATTCACATAGATCCGGGATCGTCGATCAGCATCATCCCTCACAGTCTGCTCAGACCGCTGAGGATTCCTACCAGCGAATTGGCTTACACCACCACCACAATCGTGGGTTTCAACGCCGGAAGAAGTAAGCCGTTGGGGAAAATTCGCCTGAGGATCCAGATTGGCAACCTCAGATCGGTGGCCACATGTTACGTCATCGATTCAGAGGTGTCCTACAATATTTTGCTGGGAAGACCGTGGATCTACGACCACAACATCGTTCCTTCAACTCTACATCAATGCCTTAAATATGTAGGCGCCCAAGGAACAGTACAAACGGAGGTTGCTGACCTAAACCCATTTAAAGGAGTAGAATCCTACTATTCCGATGCCGTGTTGTACTCTCAAGACCACACGGAAGAAGTGTCAGGCGAGGCAGAGAAGGAATCCCACCGGGAGCCAGAAGAACTCTCCGCCGAACAACCACTCTCGATCAGAGTGAAAGGGCGAACTACTCGTCCAAAAGCCATGGAGCTTATGGCTATCCACCTGAACAAGACCAGGTCAGGAAAAGGGGGTGATCCTCTAGTGATCACTTTGAACCAGAAGCCTCCACCCTTGGTCATCAACCTTCGGGGCAACAGGCAGCCGATTGATGTAAATGCAACCAGGAACGGAGTTCCAGATGATAATAAACATCCTCTTTTCCAGTATAACGGCACTTAGATTCCAAATCAGGAATCCTCTCCCCATGACGATATAGAGCCTATAGCACAGAAATTCTTGGCAGCTATAGATTCCTATCATCCGTACGTATGGGAAGTAGCGTCATCATCCAATGTCGTCACGACATATGGACCGCATGAGGATTCTATCTTCATTGTTCCGCCTGCCCACAACAGTCAGCGTTCAATAGTCTTCGGCCGCATGCGCAATGAACAGACTATACAAGAAGAATATTCCTTCGACGACGATACTGGGAAAATGCAAGTTCACCGATACAGCCCACAAGCATTGAGGATCATGCAAAACATGGGCTACGACTTGAAGCGGAAGCCAGGCCTCAACTACGGAAGAGGCAGACGAATGCCGCTGCACGGCGACCCCTACTATCAACAAACTCATTTCGGGTTAGGGTATGCCATCTCCTCTAAGTCGGACAAGGATATCTTTTCCTCTTCTCAGAACGGCTCGTCGCCCTCCGACTCACCTGATGCTCTCGAACAAACATTATCAGTGAATATGGTAGTGACAGATCCCTTCGAAGTAGACGAACCAGAATCTGAGCCGTTTGAGAATGACTCTTGGGCTTAACAAATGGATACACAATGGGAGTTCTGCTTCGAGCAGAGAGAACCTCCCACTGAAGATGAAGTTATCCAGATCAATGTTGGGGATGAACTCTCACCAAGGCCGATATTTATCAGTAACAATCTTTCCCCAGCTGAAGGGGAAGAAGTTATTCAACTGATAAAAGAATACATCGACGTCTTTGCGTGGAATTATGAGGATATGCCAGGACTTGATCCAAAGGTGGCTACCCATAAACTCAACATATTGCCCGATTCAAAGCCTGTGAAGCAGCACCAACGCCGGTTCCACCCGGATATGATGGACGCCTTTGAAGCTGAAATCAAGAAGTTGGTAGCCTGCGGTTTCATCCGGGAGGAACAACATCCCGACTGGGTCGCCAATGTTGTCCCGGTCATGAAGAAAAATGGGAAAGTGCGCGTCTGCATCGATTACCGAGATCTGAATGCAGCCTGCCCCAAGGACGAGTTTCCTCTTCCCATCACAGACGTGATGATTGACAATACATGCGGTTTCGAACGTATGTCTTTCATGGACTGATTCTCAGGATACAATCAGATCAAGATGCATCCTGAAGACGAGAAGCATACTGCCTTCCGGACACCACTGGGGGTATATTGCTATACGGTCATGCCCTTCGGATTGAAGAACGCCGGGGCGACATACCAACGGGCTATGAGTAACATATTCCACAAGCATTTACGCAAGATAGTGGAATGTTACGTAGACGATATAGCTGTCAAAATCTGCCTCAAGGATAATCACATCCAAGACTTGAAGACGGTATTCGAGCTGATGCGCCAACATCAACTCAAGATGAACCCCACAAAGTCCTTTTTGGGTGTATCTAGTGGCAAATTCCTGGGATTTATCATTACCGCCAAAGGCATTCAAGTGGACCCTGATAAAGTCAAGGCCATCTTAGAAATGCGACCGCCCCGCAATCTGAGGGAACTCAGGGGATTTCAAGGTCGTCTGGCTTATATCCGAAGATTCCTATCCAACCTCTCTGGGAGATGTCAGCCTTTTTCTCGTCTCATGAAGAAAGGTGTATCCTTCTTATGGGACGAAGCTTGTCAGCAAGCGTTTAACGATATCAAACGCTACCTCACTCATCCTCCCGTTATGGCGCCTCCCGTCATAGGAAAACCATTCTTCCTGTATGTTCGAGCAATGGACCATTCTCTGGAAGCTCTTCTCGCGCAGAAGAACGATGTAGGGCATGAACAGGCTATCTACTATCTAAGTAGAATGATGATCGGAGCTGAGCACCGGTACAATCCAGTGGAGAAGGAATATCTAGCTCTGATGTTCACTATTCAGAAGACGCGGCACTATGTCACCGGCCAGACTATTCATATCATCTCCAGGATCAACCCTCTTCGAGTACTGATGAGCAAGCCAAGTGCTCTTAATTCTCGACTCACGACTTGGGCGATGCTGTTAACACCATATGACATGGTGTACATCCCTCAGAATTCCATCAAAGGCCAAGCATTGGCCGACTTCCTAGCTGCTCATCCGATCCCAGAGGCCTCCAAATTATACGAGGATATTCCCGACGAAGTTGCAGAATGTAATTCCGCAATGGAAAGTGACGCATGGCAACTATTCTTCGATGGTGCCTCCAGAACTTGTCCTAGGGGAAACGTGGTTTCAGGAGTAGGAATTGTCCTGGTCACTCCCGACAAACTCGTCATCTACCGAGCATACTCTCTTAGCGAGCCCTGTTCCAACAACGTCGCGGAGTATAACGCTCTACTAATCGGGCTCCAAGTCGCTAAAGAGCTGGGGGTCGAATCTCTGGTAGCTTTCGGTGATTCTCTGCTTATCGTCAATCAAGTCAGGGGAATATATGAAGTCCAGAATCTAGACCTCAGCCCCTATCACCAAGAAACGATCGAGATAGCCATGACATTCAAAGGGTTCTTCCTAGAGCATGTACCTTGATCTCAGAATCTGGAAGCTGATGCCCTAGCCAGTCTAGCTGCGGATTTAGCTACTCCTATAAGAAGGCAGAATTCGGTAATCCTTCTTAATAGAGATGTATTCTGTGTGAAGAACAACTTTCACATAGAACGCAGCTACGCTGTGAACACTGATCCTCCTACGAGAGATTGGAAGACTCCTTTATAGATTTCGTGGCATACGGAATCTTGCCGGAGGACCCTAAAGAAGCAGTATCCGTCAAAAGACGATCTTTACGCTTCTACTTCGATGCATCTTCACAATGCCTATATCGCCGGACCTACAATGGACTGCTATTCAGATGTCTCTCTAACGACAAAGCGCAGCAGATTATCCGTGAAGCTCACGACGGCGTATGCGGAGCGCATCAACCCGGCCCTAAGCTACAGGATCGTATCAGGAGAATGGGCTATTACTGGCCCACTATGATCGCAGATGCAATCAAATATGCAAGACAATGCAGAGCCTGTCAGGTTCATACAGACTTCATACATCAACCGTCTGAACATCTATATCCTACGGTCGCATCCTGGCCTTTCGAAGCATGGGGTATGGATATCATTGGTCATATTCACCCGTCTTCTTCCAGAGGTCACCGGTTCATACTGGCCATCACGGATTACTTCTCCAAATGGGCAGAGGCAATCCCTTTTGCTGAGGTGAAGGCGTCTAATGTGATCAGCTTCATCAAGCATCACGTCATTTATCGCTTCGTGGTACCCGGAGGATAATTCACGACAATGGGCCTCAGTTTATCAACCAAGCGTTTCATCGATTTTGCGATAAAAATCGGATACATAATATTGCCTCTACGGCATATTATCCAGCTGCTAATGGTTTGGCAGAAGCTTTCAACAAAACCATTATCAAACTCTTGAAGAAGTTCGTCTCTTCAAACAAAAGAGATTGGAATGAGAAGCTGGGCGAATGTCTCTGGGCATACCGCACAACGGTACGAACACCGACAGGTTGTACCCCATTCTCACTGGTCTACGGGAGCGAAGCAGTTCTCCCCATTGAAATCTAGATCCCGTCACTCAGGATAGCCGTGACTAATGAGCTGACTCAAGAAAAGAATGACCTGTTAAGGCTTCAAGAGCTAGAAGGACTAGACGAGAAACGCCTCCAAGCTCAACAGCGCATCGCGCTCTACCAAGCACGCATTTCCAGAGCTTTCAATCATAAAGTAAAGGAAAGAGTGTTCAAAGTCGGCGAGCTAGTTTTAGCCGTAAGAAGGCCGATGATTCTTACTCACAGGAGTAAAGGCAAATTCCAGCCAAAATGGGAAGGCCCTTATGTGATCGAGACAACGTTCTCAAATGGCGCTTACAGGTTAGCCCAGCCTAATGGAGACCTGTTAATGGCTCCTATCAACGGCAAATTCCTGAAAAGGTACTATGCTTAATCTCCTCTGCTCAAGTGGAATATAGCAAAAACCTCAATTCTGACAAAACTACTTCCAAAAACGAAACTAGTTGGGTCATATTCTATCATGTCCATATAACCTCTGAATAGATATGTTCGACTAATTTGGAAATGCAATACCTATCACGTCCATATTACCTCTGATAGTGTCTTGTCTACAAACTTTAGTCAAAGCATATTCTATCATGTCCGTATGACCTCTGAATAGATATGTTCTACCAAAGCATATTCTATCATGTCCGTATGACCTCTGAATAGATATGTCCTGCTAAAGTTTACCGAGAGTCTATCACGTCCATACTACCTCTGATATCACTCTCGCCCAAACCTAACATTTACATTCCTAAATGATGGGTCCACAAAGTCAGAAAAGAGTCTCTTTATTTATTCCCAAAAAGAACAGAATTACACTGGAAAGCAAAAAGAAGAAAGGGTACATCATTGTAGGGGAGCGGTCAGATCGCGAATCAGCTGCACCAGTGCAGCTATCCTCTCATTCCTGGAAACCAAGGCATCAGCGCGGGCCCGCTCCAGCCGTGCCTCGTGGTTGCTTATATAGGACAGTTCGGCCCTCTCCTGAAAAGAACCCGCACGGGCAGCTTCTGCACGCTCCAAATCCTATCGCGTTGTGCTCAGTCGACCATTCGCTACATCTAGACCTGCCAACGACTGAGAAGCCCACTCCTCTGCCTGAGCGAGTTTTTCTTTCAACTTACAGGCCCTCGCTACATTCCCTTCATGCTCGGATTGGCACTTCGTCTGAAGAGCAAGAGCCTCCTCCACGACAGCTTTTCTTTCATCCATCTCCAAATGATGTGTTTTGGTGGATTTGTCTAGGCTTTCCAGCTGTTTAGTAAGCCGCGCAGTAATGATGTCGTATCTAGTCTGGACCTCAGCTTCAATGCTGCCCCGAGCCAGCTGCAAGTATTCGTTAATAGGTTACTCCAAACCATTAACCATCGCCTCCAGGGCGTCAGCTACCCCAGAGTCGCCGAATTCCCTGACCGCCCCGATCGAAAACTGAGAAGCCTTCTTCAGACGCTCGAAGTCTAGATTCTTCGCCAACACCATTGATATCAGCATTTTCAAGCTGACATAGAAGATGCTGGTATATTGCTCGGTCAGCACAGCCAGATCCGATTGGACGCCAGGAGTGGCCGCAATATTGGCCAGTCCCCCTCCAGGAGTGATTGCAGACGATGTGGCCACGGCTGTCGCCTCAATAGGTGGTGGGACCAAAGAAGAAGCGACAACGACAGTCGAAGTCATCGGCATACTCGTAGGAGGCGATGTCACAATGACAGGCTCATCCTCCTCTTGAGATGTCGAAACTACTCCAGGCGAGCCGGCACCCGAAGATATTTCCTCCTCGAAGTCGGGCGCCTCCATATCACCGCCAGGAGCCGAAGCAGAGCCAAAAGGCGCCTCAACGCTGTCCTCCCCGTAGACATCTGCCCCCGAAAAGAAGACGAGAAAGTTAATATCGACACGAGGATTAATTTCTCTAAAAAGAAGGGCGTAAAGATGACATTTACCCACGGCCGATGGCATATATGTCGCATCTGTAGCCTGTACAGCTAAATCATTTCTTAATGATGCTAGGCAAGCTGTCATACCTGGAGAAAGGGGTCTGCTAACTGACACTGGCAAGTAGTCTTCCAAATCCTCCTCAAATTCCAACCGAGGCTCATCGGCTGGAATCTCGCCAGTTGCGCTCGCAGGCACGAAAGGGGTCTCTTCCGACGCTGATCCGGATAAAGGTATACGGAATCTTATACTCACCCCCGGAGGCGACTTTGTCCCACTACCGGAGGCAGTGGCGGCAACGGCAGCCTCAAGCAAGAGTTCTCCGGCACCGCCAGCCGAAACTGAGGGTCCCTCTCTAAAAGGCGAGGAACCTCCAATCAAAGAGACATCCCCAACAGGGGAGACAGCAGGTTCCTCTCTAGGAGCCTCAATACTAGGAATCCGGAGAGGACGATTAACCGTCTTCTTCTTCCTCTTGCGAGGGGAAGTCTCCTTCGGAGCAGGAGCCCTTCGCTTCCCAGAGATTACCAAATCCCTGCAGGCGGAGGTACCTTACACCTCGGCACCGACACAAGAGGCTCATCCGGAGTAACGGACTCCTCACCCTCGTCAGAAGAAATCGAGGGGACTTCGACTCTTCCCCTAGGCTTGGGAGAGGGCACCCTAAAACTTCCACGCATGTCAAAATCACGATGGAAGGTGTTGATCGCCACATAGAACTGGCATAAGAGTGGAGGATACGCAGCTCCGTGGAGAGTGTAGTGACCGGCACGGTAAAGATTTCTCCAGTGCAACCCATGATAAAATATCGCCATCCTCTGGCTCTATCAATGAGTCCGCCCCTGGACCTGAAGCTGGTGACGGCATTGCCCACGTGCAACTGATCGTACCCAAATTTCCTGGCAAACCGACTGGGCAAGTAGGGCTCGAAGAAGCAATGATCTTCGCTCCTGTACAGCAAATGGGAGGGTCTAATGCAGACCAACCAATTAAAAGCTTTCGGAGAAAGATCGGTCTTCTCTCCACCTGAATCCTCAAGCCTAATCCCCGATTGATTGTGATGTACAGAGGGGACAATACAGAGGAGCTTCCAGCCGTGACTGAGGTTCAGCACCAACCGATAGTCTAAAACTTGTTCACATTCCAGGGAGAGTCCTTGTAGTTCAGCAAGAAACTACCCCCCGAGCTACTACCAGAGCCGGGAGACATCACCCAGGGGTTGTGGAGAATTAACCATCCCATCAAATACAGGTATGGTAATTCTACCCTGGGAAAGCTATCGCGCCGAGTTTCATCGGCGAGCAGCCCATCAGTCATGGCTCTCAGGCCAGCTTGTATACGGTACACCATGGCAGGGAGCATGCCCAGTCTTGCCCCAAACACCAGATGCACTGCAGGCCACAGGATGTTCCGGTGAATGCGGTCCGCAGATGCAATGCCGAGCACCACTACTCGACGCAGCCATATGGAGAGGAAACCAGCCAGCCAGGCTTCCTTAAACAAAGGCCTGCGGCAGCGCCTCAAGTAACTGTAGGCCTTAGTGCCTTCAGGATACTTTCCTACCCCGTCATCGAGAATCTGATCTGGAGCCTTAGCATCTTCCATAAGATCCTCGACGACCTGGGCACTGAGCATGCCCAAACAGTTCACGGGCTCATCCTTGCCCCCCGAGACTTTCTTCGACTTGGCGGCCCTGGCCCGGTGGAAGAAGAGGTAGGACGTCCATTTAGTGGTGTGAGCCAAATCAGAAGGCTCATTATAAAAAGTAGTGCACGCGAGGTAGTGGCACATCAGCTCCTGATACACTTCCACCGCCCGAGGGTCCGAGTCCCCCAACTCCCGGTTGGTGGGAACATACTCTTCATAGGGGGTATCCCCCATCGGCAGTCTCGAGATCACTGCCATCTCATGGAGGGCCAATCCCAACTCCCCCAGTGGAGTGACGAAAGTCCCGGTGAGCGAAATGTATCGCTCTATCAGTGCCAGAAACAGGTTAGGGTTGGGAGGCAACCCAACACTGGTCGCACTCACAGCGGCATAAAGTCCAATGCCCTCCAGCTCTCTCTGAAAATGCTTCAAGGCCCAGTCAACTAGGCAAGCCCATCGGAGGTTTGTTGGGGTGATCCACCCATTGCATCGAGGATTCACCTTCGGGTATACCCCCCCTCGCCCCATGAAATCGTTGCAGAAAGTCAGAAATTGGACCGGCTGGATCACTAAACTGTCTTCACTCGGGACACTGCCCGGGCACAGTCCCCTGAACGCCGTCACAAGGCCGGAAGGGCAGCTGACAAACGACCCCTGGTTAGCTCCTTTCAGATGAAAGATCTTCCCCGGCTTGCCGTGAAGATCGGGAGTCAGCGTCCACGACATCCTCCTGGGATGTGTAGCATGGAAGAAAGCCGAGATGGGGTAATCTCTCGGCATCGTTGGCAGATACAAGACCAAACTCTCGGCGGAGAAAACCCAGGGTTCTCTCTTGGGCTTCGTCTGGGACTGTTTGTCAATCATGTCCACAAAGAGAAAAGCCGGCTTTATGTACTGGTCCCCGTCTATGTATGTCAGGGGCTCTCCGTTAATCATGTTCAGCAGCGTCCGCTCGCCCTGAGCCGATATCAAAATCTCCCTTCCTTCAGGATACTGGGGTCCGGAGACAGGAAATGTCACGTGGGACAGATCCTCCAGATAGTTTGAGTGCAGCATCCCGGCAGCGGAGCCCATCACCTCGGCCAGTGGGGACTCATGCAAGTTAACAGCAAAAGTGCAAGAAAAAAATGTCATTACAAATCTTGCAACATAAAAACCAAGAAACGACAGTCAGTGCTTTACGTCAAGACTGTACAAATTTGGTCATTTTACGCCGGAAGTCTTATCCAGAAGCGTAAAATTCAAAATTGTCGGTATACAGTCCGTGCTTTACGCCAGACTGCCAGAATTCTAGTTATTACGCCGGAGGTTCCATCCACAAGCGTAAAGCTAAAATTTTATAGTATACACCAAGTTTTCGGCAGTCAGAGCTTTTACGCTCAAAACTGCGAAAATATGGAGCTTTTACGCTGGCACATTAGAAATGTGGGCGTAAAAGATGAAAACGTCTCCGTGCATCATCTTCCTCAAAGAGGCTATCAGCACAGAAGACGACCTAGTGCGGTCACGTTCAACGTGTGCGAAGGATTTTTCGTCGTTCTTTGTCATCCCAAAGGCTCTACCTCTAAGGCCGGGTGCGCTGCTCGTCGGCGGGATACTTCGCTCAGAATGAAGTTCACCTTGCCCGACCGAAGACTCTCTCACTGGGGCAGAAGAACGAGAAGAAGAACCTATACTCTTTCCCTTAGTGGAGGGGATTTGTTTCGGCGCCATTTCTGAAGACTCGGAGTGCTCGGAGAAGGAACGAAGAAAAACTCGAACAGTCGAAGGCTCTCTTTCGCAGAAGACGGATGAAAAGTTTTTCTCTCAAAAGCTTGGGATATATATAGAGTTCGGATCGACTCCTCGAATCCTCGGACGGACTCCTCGAAACCCTAACAAAATCTCGCAATTAATATTTGGTTATGATTGGGTACTACGTCAGCCTACTACTCTCGAAAGGCGGACAGCCAGCAAATTCGAAAAGTTTTTCGTGCAAAGCAGATTCGTGGTTCTACGCCAAGAAGATTTCTACGCTCGACAGCTACAGATCTATGGTTTTACGCTGAGAGGCTATAAGTCTATGGTTTTACGCCCGGATGCCTTCGTGCTCGTTAGCTTTTACGCTCGAGAGGCTACAAACCTACGACTTCACGCTCAGAAGCTACAAATCCATGATTTCACGCTCGGTGGCGTTTAGTTTACGCTCAGAAGCAACAGATCCACAACTTCACGCTCGGAAGACTTCTTTTTGAACAGGCTACAAATCTACAATTCTGCACCAAAGAGCTTTCTACGCTCGACATCTACAAATCTACGGTTTTACGTTCGAGAGGCTATAAGTCTATGGTTTTACGCCTGGATGCCTTTGTGCTTGGTTAGCTTTTACGCTCGAGAGGCTACAAACCTACGACTTCACGCTCAGGAACTACAAGTCTATGATTTTATGCTCGATGGCGTCTAGTTTACGCTCAAGAGGCTACGAACTTATGATTTTTATGCTACAACTTTCCGCACATCCAGGGGATACGCAGGCCAAAGTACGCGTACGTCCGAACGGTTCTCAAAGCGGTCAATTGCAAGAGTTCACACAGAAGATACTCCTTCTTGACTAGAAGATATCCCAAGTACCCGAAGCATACAGAGTTCAAACAATGAGAAATTACTCTTCTCGAGTCAATTGGAGGTTTATCCAGAATCCAGTCTGAATATTTCATCTGCAGTTCAAGATGGCGACTCAGTCCGGCAGCCATTTCTCGCCCTATTTCAAGGGATTTTCGAGAAATCATTCTTGAAGATGAAGTCTGAACAAGAATTCTGTTTACACATAAGTGAAAACAACAGTTCAGAATTCTATGCGGTTCCTCATTCCTAACAGCAGAACAGTTCGAACACTCGACTGCTAAAGCGGCTTTTTGCGCATCACTAGTTATGCGTAAAAGACAGGACGGGACCTAGCACTCTTTCTATGCAGAGTCGGCATAAATTACCAGACCTGTCGAAGCTACACATATTCAGACTTCACAGCAATGTATGGCAAAACAATCATATGCAGAGAAGAAAGACGACTTTATTAAAAATTAAAATCATGATTACATATGAGGGAAATCCAATCTACAAAGGGTTTTCTTCATTTTCGTGATTACATATGAGGGAAATCCCGTCTACAAAGGACTTCCTCGTCGTCATCTGAAGATCGCCCAGAAACTATTCTGACAGGTTCTCGCATGGGCGTCAATTCTTCATCCATCTTCTCCAGCAGTCAGTCGGTAACCGCAAACCGACTGACATATTGTCAGGGCGGGAGGATACAAAATGGGCATAGACCCATCCTCCAACAGAAGAAAAGTAAAAACTGAATCTGCTTTCCTACATCCGACGCCGTGACAGATTGAGTTGAGATATTTCACCCAACTCAATCCTGGACAGAGCTAGTCTATCTGCTCTCGTCCCCGGAGATAACGGGAGAAGGTGCCACTTGCAGGCAGCGTGGTCTAATATGAACCTTCCTCTCCTCGAAAGAACCGCCATACAAAGTTGCTGATTATCCCGAGCAAGGGAGGCTAAGATATCCTTCCATGATCCATCGTTGCAGATGACGTTTGCTCGAAGACGCCTTCTTTTTTGGCTCCTCACATGCTGGAAGAACATGATCTCCTTCTTCCTCAAGTCGACTCGACGAACTCCGGCGATCATCTCTGCGTGGTAAAGGAGATGTGGGAAGAACAGGTTAAACTCCTCAGCCTTTTTATAGGCAAAAAAAGGTCCCACCTATCCCCAATAACTCTGCCATAAAGACTGGCCTGAAAGAACGTGTCAAACTTGACCGTTTCGGGCTCCATTCAGAAACGTTTCGAGTTACGAGGAACGGTTCATGCTTCATTCAAAGCGTTTCAAATTACGAGTAATTTAAAAGCTTTGAAGGGGGTCTTATAGAAGCATGAAAAATATGCTGGATGGCTATACGCAGCATGTTGATGCACAGCGGCGTAAAAAGATGACCTCAGAAGCCATCAACATACAACAGAGCTTTCTTGCTGAGCACAGCATAAAAAGTAAGCTCGAGGACCATCCGCGTAATGCGGTACGTCCAGGCCGCCTCAAGCGTAAACAGAGGGCTTCGTCGCCTATATGGCGTAAAACACATCTGCTTTCAATGCAGCATTAAAGCATACGAGGAACGCTTCATGTTCTCCGAAGTAAACCTGTCATGTCCTGCAAATGAACCTGACATCTGGACTTCTGACAAAGGGATACTGCTCGACTACCCAGGCGACGGCTATAATGATGGCGTGACATTGCAACCCAGGCTGTCGTTTACTGCCATTCCCTTTGCGTAAATCGCTTTTTCGCGTACAGAGGACTACGCCGCCTAGTTTTACACAGGCAGATGTGAGCTGTTTACGCTCCGCGGAAGACAAACCTTCTGCCACGTCAAAAGCTGCACCTCGTACAGGGCTCGAGGTACGCTTCTGCATTTAATGCACAGAGCGGTGACAGTTTCTCGAGGCACGCCTCTGCGTTTGATGCACAGAAGGGCTGCAGACCTTCAAAACACGTCTCTGCATTTAATGCACAGGATGATGGTGGATCTCTGTATTTAATGCAAGGGATTTGATTAAATGTCACCGAACCGTCGTTTAATGACATTCCCTTCGCGTAAACTACTCCTACGCATACAAGGGAATACGCTGCTTCGTTCTACACAGGCAGACGTGAGCTTCTTACGCTCCGCAGAAGACAAACCGACTACCACGTCAGCAGCTACTCTGCGTATAGGATTCGAGACGCGTATCTATATTTAAAACACATCTGCTTTCAATGCAGCATTAAAGCATACGAGGAACGCTTCATGTTCTCCGAAGTAAACCTGTCATGTCCTGCAAATGAACCTGACATCTGGACTTCTGACAAAGGGATACTGCTCGACTACCCAGGCGACGGCTATAATGATGGCGCGACACTGCAAACCAGGCTGTCGTTTACTGCCATTCCCTTTGCGTAAATCGCTTTTTCGCGTACAGAGGACTACGCCGCCTAGTTTTACACAGGCAGATGTGAGCTGTTTACGCTCCGCGGAAGACAAACCGCCTGCCACGTCAAAAGCTGCACCTCGTACAGGGCTCGAGGCGCGCTTCTGCATTTAATGCACAGAGCGGTGACTGTTTCTCGAGGAACATCTCTGCGTTTGATGCACAGAAGGGCTGTAGACCTTCAAAACACGCCTCTGCATTTAATGCGCAGGATGATGGCGGATCTCTGCATTTAATTCAAGAGATTGGATTAAATGCCACCGAACCGTAGTTTAGTGACATCCCCTTCGCGTAAACTACTCCTACGCATACAAGGGAATACGCTGCTTCGTTCTACACAGGTAGACGTGAGCTTCTTACGCTCCGCAGAAGACAAACCGACTGCCACGTCAGCAGCTACTCTGCGTACAGAATTCGAGACGCGTATCTACATTTAATGCGCAGAATGATGGCAAATCTTAAAGACAAGCATCTGCATTTAATGCACAGGATGGTGGCGGATCTCTGCATTTAATGCAAGGGATTTTATTATATCTGCAAAAGCCGTAATTCCGGCTAAGACGTCCACACCAGCACTCTGGCACGTTACGTAGTGGCTCTTACGCCCATTCAGCTTCTGTGCTCACTCGGCTTCTACGCCCACTCGGCTCCTACGCCCACTCGGCCTCTATGACCACTCGGCCTCTATGACCACTCGGCTTCTACGCCTACTCGGCTTCTACGCCTAGTCGGCTTCTATGCCTACTTGGCTTCTATACCATGGTGACAGACATTGGCTTCTACGCCAACCTCTTCTACACGAGGGATACCTACCTGCGTGGCTTTTACGCCGTGATCTTCGTAGCAGTTATACGCATTTTGTCCCTTAGTTGGACTCGCGTCACACGCTCATTCAAAAGATCATCTATACGCAGGCATTGGTTATTTTAACCGTTGTGTAAAAGGGTGCTGTACTGTTCACTCCTCGGTTTTTATACCAACTGAGTGGTCACTGTCACTAAAACTCTATAAATAGAGACCTCTATCAACAGAGGACAAAGGTCAAACTTTTAAAAAGGAGATCGAACAAGGTCGAAGAAATTAAGGTTCGAACTTCAGAAAGGATCGAACTAAGGTCGAGAAAAATAAGGAGAGAAGAGATCAAGAGAGAGAGAAGAATCTGGAGCTCAGGCAAAGAGTAGTGATCGACGACATTGGCATCGTGCATCCATCCTCTTCTACAACCTTCGAAGCCGTTTCCCGTCTTTTACGGCACTTCTTCATCATCGTGTGGTCCAAGGGCTAAAGTAATCGACTGCAGATCAGACACCTATAGCAATATTTACCCAGATTAAAAAATTGTACTCGACATCCTCGTGTAGGATTAATTGTACTTTCTGTTTGTAAACAAAAGAAACGGGTTTCGTATAAACCCACGTCTTATATACACTTCTTTCGTTTTCCATCACAAACAGATGGTACCAAAATTAAGTGTCCGTGTGTGAGATGTCACAACTTAAAATATCATCCAGAAGTGGAAGTCACATATCATTTGTACTCGAAGGATTTCACGCCAAATTACTATCAGAGGACCGCGCACGGAGAACTTGTATATTTAGCATCAGAGTCGGAGCCTTATATTGAGCCGTATATGGATATCCACGACCACGCTGGTTACGACGACTGGTGGGTGAACATGGTTTTTGATGCGACGGTGCCTAGTTTTGATCCGGACAATCATGATGCAGTTGAGGAGGCACTGAATATCGATGATGCAAAGTTTATGGAGTTGCTGAAGAATGCAAGGACTCCATTATAACCTGGTTGGGAGGATCATTCACTGTTAGAGGTAGTTACAAGATTGTTGAGCATCAAGTCCGATTTTAATATATCGCAATAATGCTATAATGGACTGATGGATTTGATCATAGAGATCTTGCCAGAGGGTGCAAAGTTGCCTAAAGAATTCTACCGATCTAAGAGGATGGTGAGATCGCTCTGGATGGGATAAGAAAAAATTGATGCATGTCACAACGGATGTATATTGTACTACAAAGATGACAAGGATGAAGATGCGTGCAGATTCTCTGGTGCTGATCACTACAAGGCCACTGGTAAAGAAAAGTCTGTCGGTGCAAGGAAGCCTACCGATTTGATGCACTACTTGCCTTTGACGCCGCAGTTGCAGAGGTTGTTTATGTTGAAGGAGACTGCTGAAATATGAGTTGGCACAGGCGGGAATAGATCGAAGGAGTATTGGATCATCCATCCGATGGAGAAGCATGAAAGCACTTTGATCGAGAGTATCCAGATTTTTCTTCGTATCTACGTAATGTAAGATTGGGGCTCTCCTCCGACGGTTTTACCCCATTCAGACTTTTGGGCTCCAAGTATTCATGTTGGACTGTGACCGTCACTCCGTACAATCTATCGCCTTGGATGTGCATAAATACTCCAAATATGTTCCTAACCGTTATTATCTCGGGTCCGAACAATCCGAAGAGGAATATTGATGTGTATTTACAGCCTTTGATAGATGAGTTAAATCAGCTATGGTAAGTAGATGCCAACACGTACGATATTTCTAGAAAATAGAATTTTCAGATGAGGGTAGCACTTATGTGGACTATTAACGACTTTTTGGCCTATGGAATATTATCGGGATAGAGAACTTATGGCCTTCTTTCATGTCCGTATTGCATGGACCGCACTATGACTTTCTGTTTAAAATACGGAGGTAAACCGTGTTTCTTTGATTGTCATCAATAATTTTTGTTGAAGAATCATCCATACCGGAGGAACAAGAATGATTTTCGTGCGGACATTGGGAAGAAGTCTAATCCACCGCCAAGGTAGCCCGGATATACGATATCGGAAGAGGTAAAAGATTTATCAAGTGCTATTGAAGAGCCTGCTAAGGGGTACAATTATGATGAATTATTTTGCACCCATAACTGGACGAAGAGGATTATATTCTGGGATCTTCCATATTGGAGCACCAATCTGATCAGATATAAACTTGATGTCATGCATATCAAGAAGAATGTGTTTAATAACATAATTAATACTGTAATAGAGGTAATAGAGAAGACGAAAGATAATCTGAAGGCCAGGTTGGACTTAGAAGAAATATGTAGACGTCCTGCGTTGCATTTGATAGATGAGGGGAATAAAAAGTTAAAGCATCCTAAGTCAATTTTTTCACTGGATAAGAAGGATAAAGGAAGACTTTATAGGTGGATTCAGGGTCTAAAATTTTCACGTACGACATGCATCACGGTTAACACGTAATTTAGAGTGATCTAGTTAGATGAGACTTGGCATATAGTTACGGGATATTCACATCATGTATTCGACTTGTGTATCCGCATTGGGCGGGGAGGACAACTGATAGGCGTATGGGATACACACATTGGACTTCGTAGTATCCAGAGGAGCCACGGATCCGATGACTTCCTTATTCAGATACCGCGTTCTTCGGAGCGATACGGACGTATATACATTGCAGATACCTCATTCTTAGAAATGATGGACGTTACATGGACAGATACCATGCTCTACGGAGTATGGACGTTATGCCTACACCTACCTATACGTTCCAAGGTTGTCCTCACATTGCATTCACTTAGATGGTTAGCACACCCCTTTATTTTATTCAGTACTATATATGGCATGCATTTTTGTATCTTATTACGTCCCTCTGAGGACCTGGTTCCCTTCCAGATTTGGACGAGGCATATTATCCCACTGTGTACGGACCTGGACTGGAGAAGAGGTACGCTCTCGAGGAGGAGCTAGAGGTGCTACCGTCGGAGTTTCCTTGATCACCTGGTAGGCCTTCCGCCTAGGACTGGAGCTTCTTATCTAGATATTAGTTGCTCTAGTCGTACTCTTTATTTCTGTCTTCAGTACTCTATTTCATCATTTGTAGTGGGTTTGTTCCCATAGGACATATTTGGTTTGTACTATGACATTTCGACTCTGCACTTATTTTCTAGTATTTATTTCAGTACTTCTCGTTGTATTGTGGATGAGATTAGACTCTGCCTGTTGTATGATAGTATTAGACTTGTTAGATTTAGGACAGCGCACCACGCTTCGCTAGGATCCATTAAATTGGGATATACTCGGAGACGTGTCAGCTGGCCAATGCCACGTGGCCTGGTCCCGTATATTTTGGGACTGGGGCGTGACAGCCAGGGTCTCTGACTCTAAGCCCATAACATCCTGAGGTCCATAATGTGTAGGGTACCACTCCTCAGTGTCATCTGAGAAAAATATATCCAGTCAGGAAAGGAGCAGAGTATATCTCTAACAGCAGTTCTAATCAATGATAAAAACTATGTAACAGTAAATAGATATGAATATACAAGATGCACAATAGATACAAGAGATATACAATAGAGAAATACTGGAATAAAATAATAACGAATAATATGGCAAAGAATAAGAATACTAATGACTAAGTGTGTGAGTACTAGCTTTAACAAGTGATCGGCTTGGAAACTTGCACAAGAAAACTTGCACAAAAAATAATGGCTCGGTTAGTCAAACGTGTGGTGTATGACCAACACCCACAGGAAAACAAGACTTGCACAAGAAGGGTATGATCAGATATCTATACTAAAATACTTTACACCCCCGACTGGTATAGTGGATCCAACCATGGTATGCTATTGCACGGGATTCTCTAGGAAGGTAGCAAGTCTCCCCGAGAATCAGTGTCTGTACATATACAAGATAATCAATGAAATAAGGCTTGCACAAGATACACTATATATCAAGGAATAACATCTCATGACGAGATCCGGATATACCAATCCGTGTAACTATCGTGTCAAAAAAATATGGATATCTACACTAGATACAATGAACATAGAGGATATCATAAATAAGAAACTATTAGAGAATGTACTCGCCTGAAGTCCAATAAATAGTCTCACAGATGTCTGATACGGTGCCTTGAAGACCTAGATATGGAATATAATATCAATACAAGGTTTCAGAAAGAAAATAATTTAAACTAGTCAACTTCTAGGTCAAAGAGCCATTTCTAAGTTAAAAAGTCAAACAAGGTCAACTCTAAGTCAAAACCAGTCAAACTTGGTCAAACTACCTATATCTAGGTTGAATGAGGCTATCTCAATGATGTTGGGCTCATACACTATGAATCTAGGTCATACAAGGTAAATCTTAGGATACTAGGATACCGTATCTGAGGATACGCAAACAATAGATAAATATCACATATGTATATTAAACAACATTAAATATATAAAAGCCTAATTATAAATATTAAATGGATACCTTGGTTTTGAACTAACTCGGTATCGCACAACAAAACCTCAATCTTGATACCCAAACCCTATACCTTGGATATCCCCAAATACCTTGATACTTACCTTGGTATCTCAAGGTAATTGCCAAAACTTCATATTTATAATAACTACCCATTAATAACTATATACTAACAACTAACTATTACAAATAAAGTATACTAAAGCATAAATACCAAATATGAATATATATATATATATATATATATATATATATATATATATATATATATATATATATATACCAATATCATAAATGTATCTATTATTAATAAATAAAACATAAATATAACTATAACCGCAAATCTGTTGCCAAACTGCTGCTGTCGTTGCTGAAACTACTGTCGTTGAAGCCGCTGCTGTTTCTGTTGCGATCACTGCTGCTGTTGTCCCTGAAGTTGCTGTCGCTGAAGCACTACTATTGCTGTTGCTGAAGTTGCTGTCGTTGCTATTGTTGCTGCTGTCGCTAATGCTGCTGCTGATGCTATATGCTACTACTATTGCTCATGCGGCTACTGCTGCTGTCACTAAATCTGCTACTGCGGCTGTTGCTATATGCTAATGCTGCTGCTGTCACTAAATCTCACTTATTCTAACACTTAATATATATATATATATATATATATATATATATATATATATATATATAACAAACAAATATACAAATAACATATATATACAGATAACATATACATATATACACTACTATATATATACTACTATAATTAATAGCTATTACATATAAAGAAGAATAGCTACATATATATATATATACACATAGGTAAAATATATATATGACACACTAACACATAAATATATATATATACATAACAATATATATATATACATGCACATAGAAATAAATTGCACAAACACATGGAGAGTATCACACCCATATCCCACTAGATCTAGGATACGCTTGTGACACGAGTCCACCACTCATCCAAACATACCCCGAAGGACACGAGCAAGTCTAATATATTATTTATGAACAATACGAAGAGTCAAACATAAATCTACGTATCCGTGTCAAAATGTGACATGCACAAAGTCCCGTGTCGGAGGGAAAACCCCCAAATCAACACGTATCACCAAATTATTGGGACACGACCTACACGTACCCAATTATGGACATGACACAAGCCCCAAACATACAAGCACATGCCAAATTAATCTATAGGACCAATTGACACACACAACAAGTGTTAATTTCGGAATTCCCCCAAAATTGACACAAAAAGTACCATAACTTTCTCAATAGGCCTCCTATGAACACAAAACCAAATCCTATGGGTAGCCTATGCATATGGGTTGATTTCTCATGGTTAATTCTCATATTTAGAATCTAAATTATGGGAAAAACTAAATTATATCTATTGGGAGATGGATTCCCAATGAAACCTACAAATGTAATAAAATTGGCCTCCAACTTGTAGATCCTTGCTCCTCTTTCTTGATCCTTGCTTTCTCCTTCTAGATCCTTGCTCCACTAGTCTCCAATGGTGATTTGGGAAGTAATTGGGATAAAATTTGGTAAAGAAAATAATGTGGAATGAAGGATTTTGGTTGAGGGAAATTCTAGATCTAGTTTTCAAATAAAAAGAGAAGAGAGAAACTTTCTTCCTCTTCTTTAATAGGCCGGCCCCCCTTACCCCTTCCTTAATCACTATGTAATGTCCATTATACCCCTTGGGGCCTCTCATGAAGAAATAATTAAGGAGGGAAGCATCTAGTCTAATGGTTTAATTAAATTAATCATCCTCCTAATCAATGGGCTTTCTAAACGGGCTAAATTCTAACAATTAATATATGTTGGTCCATGAGTCTAAACTAAACTAGTTAGGTCCACTAACACAAGTCCAAAAAAAATAACTATCATCTAACAATAATTAAATAATACAACAAATAATTATTTAATATGCACAATATTTAATTAATTATGAAATTACTAAAATACCCTTTCCTAGAAAATGTGGTAGTGACAGTCGTGTCCACAATTGGGTACGTGTAGGCCGTATCTCGTGAATTTGACAAAACGGGTTAATTTTGGGGGTTTTCCTCCGACACGGGGAGTTGTGTGTTGGATAATAAACGAAAGAAATACAACTAGGTTTATACGAAACCCTTTCTTAGGTTTACAAACAAGAAGTACTATTAATCCTATACGAGGATGTTAAGTACAAAATTTAATCTGGGTCAATATTGCTATAGGAGTCTGATCTGCGGTCGATCACTTTGTCCCTTAGACTACACGATGATGAAGAAGTGTTGTAGAAGAAGAAGAAGAAGCTTCAAAGATTGCAAAGGGGAGTGAATGCTTGATGCCAAAATCGTCGATCACTACTCTCTGTTTATGCTCTGGATTCTTCTCTTAAAATCCTCGACCCTTCCACCTTTGACCTCCGTGGACGGAGGTCTCTATTTATAGGCGTAGAAACTGAACAGCAGAGAGAACCGCACCTTTTATGCGACGGTTACCATAACTGCTACCCACGTATAAATGATCTTTAGAATGAGCGTGTGACGCGTGTCCCATTAAGAGATAATGCGTATAACTGCTACGAAGATCACGACATAAAAGCCACGTGGGTAACTGCCCCTTTGTTTAGAGATGATTGGCGTAGAAGCCAAATAACTGTCTCGTTGGTGTAAAAACCAAATAGCTGTTCTGATGGCGTAGAAGCCAAGTAGGCGTAGAAGCCCGATAGAAATAGAAGCCCAATAGCGGTCAGGTCGACGTAGAAGCCGAGTAGGCGTAGAAGCCTGATAGATGTCGTATTGGCATAGAAGCCAAAAATAGGCGTAGAAGCCTAGTGCTGCACGGATAGGTAGTAGGCGTAGAGATAGCCAATTATCCTTCTTTGACTGAGGTCTTGAGTGTATTCTGGACCAGATAGTCTTGTCACTCAATAATGCAAATATAGCCTGAGTTGGCGTATTCCGAGGAGATTGCATACGGCGTACTCCTATGGTTGAAAATAGCCAGGTCGGCGTATTTCAAGGAGATAGCGTACAGCGTGCTCCTAAAGTTAAAAATAGCCTGATGGCGTAATATGTAGAAGAGATGATGTGGACGTATTAGCCGTAATCATGGCTCACCCAGTCTTCGGAAGTAGAACCAAATCTCGTGCATTAAATGCAGAGATCTGCCCCCATTCTGCGCATTAAATGCAGAGACGTACCTCGAGCTCTGTACGAAGAGCAGCTTTTGATGTGGCAGTTTGTTTTATCTTCTGCTGAGCGTAAAAACTCATATCTGTCTGTATAAAACTAGGTTGCGTATTTCCTAGAATGCGTAAAAACAGTTTATATCAAGGAAATGTCACTAGACGACGGTTTGGGTCTCTGTGCCGAATTATCATTACAGCCGTCGTTTGGATAGTCGTGCTGTACTCTTTGTCAGAAATTAGGTTCATTGTACTGTCTGACAGGTTCATTCACAGGATTCAAACTGTTCCTTGTACAGCTCGTTTGAAGGATACGAGGCGTTCCTCGTATAATCTTCCCATCGCATTAAAAAGCAGATGGGTTTTACGCCGTAAAGGCGAGGCACCGTATAATCTTCCTCGTAATTTGAAATACTTTGAATGAAGCATGAAACGGTCAAGTCTGACTCGTTCTTCAAGGCTGATTTCTTGGCGGATTTTTGGGAGTTTGTTGGGATACGGTGTGTTCTCTTTTGCCTATAAAAAGGCTGATGAGTTAACATGTTCTTCCCACATTTCCTTCACCACACAGAGATGATTGCCGGAGTTCGTCGGGTCGACTTGAGGAAGAAGAAGATCATGTTATTCCAGCATGTAAGGAGCCGAAAAAGAAGGCGTCTTCGAGCAAATGTCCTCTGCAACGATGGATCATGGAAGGATATCATAGATTCCTTTGCTCGGGAAAATCAGCAACTTCATATGGCAATTCGTCCAGGAGAGAGGAAGGGTCACATTCGACCACACAGCTTGCAAGCTTTATTTTCTCCTGTCGTTCGTGGACGAGGGCAAACAAACTGGCCCTGTCTTCCAGTATTGAGTTGGGTCGAAATCCCAACTCAATTTGTTAAGGCGTATGGAGGATGGACTTGAATAATTTATACAAGCCCAGTTTTGTATCCTCCCGCTATTAATCATTTTCTTGTTAATCGGCCGCGGAAACCGATTAACTGCTGAAGAAGACAGAAGAAGATCTCCACTAATACGAGAACCTGGCAGAACAGATTCTTGGCGTGATCTTTTAAATGAGGATGAGAAACCCTTTGTAGACGGGATTTCCCTCATATGTAATCATGAAGATGAAAAACCCTTTGTAACTGGATTTCCATCATATGTTATCATGATTAATAAAATTGTCTTCTTTTACGCATCTGATGATTTGCCATATTTTGCTGTGATGAAGTCTGAATAATGTGCAGCTTCGACACGTCTGGATAACTTTACGCCGACTCTGATAAAAAAATATCATATCTCGTCTTGCCTTTTACGCATAACTGGAAGCGCGTAGTAAAGTTCTTTAGCATTAGGTTGTCTTTGAAGATAAATACTGTCATGCTATTTTGGACGAAGAGTCGCGTAGAAATTCTGAACTGTCACTTCTGATGCGAAGAATTCTTGTACAGATCATCATTTTTTAAGAATGATTTCCTGAAAATCCTTTGGAAAAGGCGAGAAATGGCTGTCGAAACTGAGTCGCCATCTTGAACTGTAGCAAAAATATTCAGACTGAATTTTGGATGAACTTCCAATCGACCCAAGAAGAAGAGTCATTTTCTATGCTGAACCCTGTATACTTTGGGTACTTGGGATGTTTTGAGGCCAGAAAGGAGCATCTTCTGAGTGAACCCTTGTAATTGGCCATCTTGAGAATTGTTCAGATATATGCATATTCTGGCCTGCGTATTTTAAGATATACGAAAAGTCATAGATCCGTAGCATCTGTATTTTCTGAGCGTAGAACCGTAGGTTTGTAGCCTCTCGAGCGTAAAAGTTATCGAGCATAAAAGCATCCGGGCGTGAAATCGTAGATTCATAGCTTCTGAGCGTAAAATTGTAGACTTGTAGCCTCTCGAGCGTAAAAGCTCCCGAGCGTGAAATCATAGATTTGTAGCCTCTGAACATAAAGTCGTAGGTTTGTAGCCTCTCGAGCGTAAAAGCTACCCAGCATAAAAGCATCCGGGTATAAAACCATAGACTTATAGTCTCTGAGCGTAAAATCGTAGACTTGTAACTTCTTGAGCGTAGAACTCCTGAGCGTAAAATCATAGATCTGCTCTGTGCGTAAATTTTGAATCCGCTGACTGTCCGTCTTCTCCTTTCAAATGATAAGCTGACGTGTCCCCAAATCATAACCGAATATTAAATATCGGATTTGGTTAGGGATTCGAAGAGTCTATCTGAACTCTATAAATACCCCAAGGCCTTCAGAGAAGAAACTCTTCACCTGTCTTTTTGCAAAAAACCCTAGCTTTCCAAGAACTTTTCCTCTTCGTCTCTTTCTCAAGAATACTGAGTTTTAGCAATGGCACCGAAACAATCTTCCACCACCAAAGAAAAGAAAGCGGCCTCCTCTTCTCGCTCCTCTACTCAAATACGAGCGACTCCCGTCGGGCAGAGCCAACCTCGATCGGAACGAAGTGTCCCACCGTCAAGCTGTGCACCGGGCGTTATAGGTAAAGCTTTAGGGACGACAAAAATGAAGAAAATCCTTCGCACACGTTGTACGTGAACGCGCTAGGTCATCTTCTGTGCTGAGAGTCTCTTCGAGGAAGATGATGCATAGAGATGTTTTCTCTTTTACGCCCACATTCCTAATGTGTCAGCGTAAAAAACTCCATATTTTCGCAGTCTGGCATAAAAGCTTTGACTGTCGAAATTTGGCGTATACTATAAACTTTGAGTGTTACGCTCTGGATGAAAATCTTGGCGTAATAACTCAAACTTTGGCAGTCTGGCGTAAAAACACAGACTGTCAAATTTTTGTGTATACTGCCAATCTTGGATTTTACGCTTCGGGAATAGGTTCCAGCGTAAGAGCTCAAGTTTTTACAGTCTTGGCATAAAAGCACAGACTGTTGATCTTTGGCATAAGCTGCAAGACTGTAATGTCTAGTATAGAAACTGACATGTTCTTCTTGCATTTTGTAGTTAACTTGCAGATTCCTCCGTTGGCTGAGATAATGGGTTCTGCTGCTGGGAAGCTGAACTCCAATTACTTGGAGGATTTGTCCCATGTTACGTTCCCTATTTCTGGACCCAGTATCCTGAAGGAAGGGGAATTCTGATATCGTCTCAAGGAGAATGGATGCTGTTGAGCATTATCAGCGGGGAGCCACTGACGTATATAGATGGGGACAAGTATATAAAACCAGCTTTCTTGTTCGGGGATATGATTGATAAACAATCCCAGACGAAGCCCAAGAAGGAAGACTGGGTTTTCACTCCTGGGGGCTTGGTCATGTACTTGCCCAGGATACCGAGAGATTATCCTATATCGACATTCTTCCATGCCACGCATCCCAGGAGGATGGGGTGGACCCTGACTCCTGATCTTCACGGCCAGCCGGGGAAGATATTTTATCAGATGGGATCAAACCAAGGATCATTTGTGAGCCGCCCTTCAGGCCCTGTGATGCCTTTCAGGGGATTATTTCCGGGCAGTATCCCGAGTGAAGAGACTTCCCTGCTCCAACCAGTCCAATTACCAACTTTCTGCAATGACTTCATGGGGCATGGAGGAGTATACCCCAAGGTCAATCCTCGGACCAATGGGTGGGTTACCCCTACAAATCTTCGATGGGCTCGTTTAGCTGCCTGGGCCCTGAAACATTTTCAGACTTAGCTGAAGAGCATCGGTCTGTACGTGGCTGTGGAGGCTACCAGTGTTCGGTTGCCTCTTAATCCCAACCTGTTTCTGGCTTTGATGGAGCGATATATCTCGCTCACTGGGACTTTCGCCACTCCGCTAGGGGAGTTGGGATTGTCCCTTCACAAAATGGCAGAGATTTCAAGACTGCCAATGGGGGATACTCCTTATGAAGAGTATGTTCCCACAAACCGGGAGCTGGGGGATACAAACCCTCGGGTAGTGGCAGTGTACCAGGAGCTGATGAGCCATTACCTTGCGTGCACCACCTTTTATAATGAGCCCTCTGATTTGGCTCATACCAACAAATGGGCGTCCTATCTTTTCTTTCATCATGCCCGAGATGCTAAGCCTGACAAATTCGTGGATAGCAGGGATAAGCCTTTAAGCCTTCTGAGCATGCTTAATGCTTAAATAGTCGATGATCTTATTGAAGACGCCGGGGCTTCAGATCGGGTTCTTGATGAAGGGATAGGGAAATATCCTGTAGGTACTAAAGCCTACAGTTATATGAGGCATTGCCGCAGGCCTCTGTCAAAGGAAGCTCAACTGGCTGGCTTCCTCTCTGTATGGCTGCACCGATTGGTAGTACCAGGCATTGCATCTTCGGATCGCATTCACCGCAACACCTTATGGCCTGCAGTGCGTCTGGTGTTCGGGGCGAGACTGGGCCTTCTCCCTGCCATGGTATGCCACATACAATCTGGCTTGAGGGCCATTACTGATGGGCTGCTTGCCGATGAAACACGGCGTGACAGCTTTCCCAGGGTAGAATTACCGTTCCTGTATTTGATAGGATGGTTAATTCTCTATAACCCCAGGGTGATGTCTTCCGGCTCTGACAGTAGTTCGGGGAATAATTTCTTGTTGAATTACAAGAATTCCACCTGGAACGTGACGACTGTAGTAGACTGTCGGCGAGCATTGAATTTTGCTCACAGCTGGAAGCTCTTCTGTACCATCTCCACTGTACGTCTCAATCAACAGGGGACGAGACTTCAGGATGAAGGTCAAGGGACGACCGTTCTTTCTCCTGAAGCTTTTTGTTTGTTGGTCTACATTAGACCTTCCCATTTTTTGTACAAAAGTGAAGACCAATGCTTATTGGAACCCTACATGCCTAGTCGGTTTGCCAGGCAGTTTGGGTATGACCAATTACACGTGGGCAATGCCATCAGCAGCTTCAGGTCCAGAGGTGGACTTATCGATGGAGCAAGAGGATGGCGATAATTCATAATGGGTTGTACTGGAGCAACCTATACAGTGCCCGCGACTTCACTCTCCATGGAGTTGCACATCCTCCATTCGTACGCCCAGTTTTATGTGGCCAACAATACTTTCCATCGTGATTTTGACATGTGTAGAAGTTTTAGGATGCCTTCTTCTAAGTCCGCGGGACGAGAGGAAATTCCATCAGTTTCCTCTAACGAGGGTGAAGACTCTGTTAATCTAGATGAGCCTTTGCTGACAGTACAGAGAGGTAAAATTCCTCCGCCTGCAGGACCTCTGGTTATCCCTGGTAAGCGAAGGGCTCCTGTTCTGAAGGAGACTTCCCCTCGTGAGAAAAAAAAGGTTGTTAGTGGTCATGTCAGGATTTCCGGCCATGAGGCTCTTCGGAGTGAGCCTTTTGTTTCCCCTGTTGGGGATGATTCTTTGACTAGAGGTCCTTCACCTATTAGAGAGGGAACCTCCACAATTCCAGTTGGCAGTGCCGGAGAATCTTTGCTCGAGGCTGCTGTCGCTGCTACCGCTTCAGGTAGTGGTACGAGATCGCCCTCGGGGTCAAGCCAAATAAGAATATCTTTATCCAGACCAGCAACGGGAGAAACCTCTGCCGCGTCTGTAAGTATACCCAGTGAGATTCCACCCAATGAGCCACGAGTGGATCTCAGTGAAGACCTAAAAGAGTATCTGCCAGTGTCAGTTGGCACACCCCATTCTCCAGGTATGACAGCTCGCTTAGCATCATTAAGAAATAATTTAGCTGTACTGGCTGCAGACGCGCCATATATACCTTTGGCCATGGGTAAATATCGTTTTTATGCCTCTTTTAGAAAAATTAACATCATGTTGATATTAATTTTCTCTTGTCTTCTTTTCAGGGGAAGACATCTATAGGGAGGGCAGCGTCGACGCAACTTTTGGCTTTGTTTCAGCTCCTGTCGATGACACGGAGGTGCACGACTTTGAAGGGGAAACATTTTTGGTTGCTGGTTCGCCCGAAACAGTTCCGACATCTCAAGAGGAGGATGAGCCTGTCATTACGACTATGCCTCCTTTGAGTACGCCAGCCACTTTGTCGCTTCTTCTTTTGTCGCGCCATCTGTTGAGGCGACGACTGTGGCAACATCGTCTGCAGTCGTTCCTGGAGGTGGATTCTCCGATATTGCAACCACTCCCGGCGTCCAATCTGATTTCGCTATGCTGATCGAGCAGTATACTAGTATTTTCTATACCACTTTGAAAACGCTGATATCAATGGTGCTGGAGAAGAATCTAGGTTTTGAGGCTCTGAGGAGGTCCTCCCAGTTTGTGATAGCGTTGATTAGAGATTTCAACGACGCTGGGAGAGCTGATACGCTGGAGTAGATAGTTAATGGTTTAGAGCAACCCATTAACTATTATTTGCTGCTATCTCGAGGCAGCATTGACGGTCTCGTTCAAGCTAGGTATGACTCCTTAACTGCAGAGCTTGTTGAGAAATTAGAATCTATGAACAAATCCATCCAGGAACAGCAGCAGGAGATGGATTAAGAGCGTGTCATATTGGGGTATGTCATTCCCCAGCTGGCTCAGTGCGAGGCCGAATATGAGGTAGAGGCAGCGAGGGTCCACAAATTGGAAGATGACCTCGCTAAGGCCAAGGAGAAGGATCTCTCTTTATCCACAGCTCACGATGTGTTGAAGGATCGAAGAGAGACGGCTCAGCAGAACCTGACGCATGTGAGTGTCACCCACGCAGGTCTTGTACATGTTCGGTCTGAGCTATCTGCTTTGAACAATGATGTGGCAAGGTTGGAGCGGGCTCGCGCCGACGTTTTGAACTCCAGGGATGAGAGAATGGTTACTCTGGCGCAACAAATTTGCGACTTAACTGCTCCTCCCAAATGATGTACCTTTTGCTTTTATATAATTTGCTCTTTTTTTTGGAAATAATAAAGAGACTTTATCTGACTTTGGTGGACCTATCATTTTGGAATATAAACGATAGGCTAGGGTAAAAGTGATATCAGAGGTAATATGGACGTGATATACTTTCGATAAGCTTCAGCTGGACATATCTATTCAGTGGTTATATGGACATGATAGAATATGATCCAACTAAATTTGTACACAAAACACTATCAGCGGTAATATGGACGTAATAGGTTTTGATGTTCCAAATTAGTTTAAATATATCTATTCAGAGGTTATATGGACATGATAGAATATGATCCAACTAGATCTTTGGAATCAGTATTGTCAGAATGAGATCTTCACCATACTCTATTTGAGCAAAGGAGATTAAGCATAGTACCTCTTCAGGAATTTGCCGTTGATAGGAGCCATAAATAAGTCTCCATTAGGCTTGGCTAATTTGTAAGCGTCGTTTGAGAACGTCGTCTCGATCACATAAGGACCTTCCCATTTGGGCTGGAATTTACCCTTACTCTTGTAAGTAAAGATAATTGGTCTTTTCACGGCTAGAACTAGCTCGCCAACTTTAAACACTCTTTTCTTTACTTTTTGATTAAAAGCTCTAGAAATACGTGCCTGATAGAACGCGATGCGCTGTTGGGCTTGAAGGTGTTTCTCGTCTTATCCTTCTAGCTCTTGAAGCCTTAATAGGTCATTCTTTTCCTGAGTCAAATCATTAGCCACTGCTATTTTGAGTGACGGAATTTGAATTTCTATGGGGAGAACTGCTTCACTCCCGTAAACCAGTGAGAATGGGGTACAACCCGTCGGTGCTCGTACCGTTGTACGGTATGCCCAGAGACATTCTCCTAGCATCTCATTCCAATCTCTTTTGTTCGAAGAAACGAACTTCTTCAAGAGTTTAATGATGGTTTTGTTGAAGGCTTCCGCCAAACCATTAGCAGCTGGATAATATGCCGTAGAGGCCATATTTTGTATCCGATTCTTATCGCAAAATCGTTGAAATGCTTGGCTGATGAATTGAGGCCCGTTGTCATGAATTATCCTTCGGGGAATCCCAAAGCGATAAATGACATGGTGTTTGATGAAGTTGATCACGTTGGATGTCTTCACCTCAGCAAGAGGGATCGCCTCCGCCCATTTGGAGAAATAATCCGTGATGGCTAATATGAACCGATGACCTCTGGAAGAAGACGGGTGAATAGGAGCAATGATATCCATACTGCATGCTTCAAAAGGCCAGGATGTCACCGTAGGATGTAAATGTTCAGAAGGTTGATGTATAAAATCTGCATGAACCTGGCAGGCTTTCCATTGTCTTGCATATTTTATTGCATCCGTGATCATAGTAGGCCAGTAATAGCCCATCCTCCTGATGCGATCCTGTAACTTAGGACCGGGTTGATGTGCTCCGCATACGCCGTTGTGAGCCTCACGGATAATCCGCTGCGCTTCATCACCGGAGAGACATCGTAACAGTAGTCCGTCCTAAGTCCGGCGATATAGACATTGTGAAGACGCATCGAAATAGAAGCGTAATGATCGTCTTTTGACGGATACTGCTTCTTTAGGATCCTCCGGTAAGATTCCGTATGCTACAAAATCTATAAAGGGACTTCTCCAGTCTCTCTTGGGGAGATCTGTGTTCACAGTGTAGCTGCGTTCTATGTGAAAGTTGTTTTTCACACAGAATAAATCCCTGTTAAGAAGGATCACCGAGTTCTGCCTTCTTATAGGAATAGCTAAATCTGTAGCTAAACTTGCCAGGGCATCAGCTTCCAGATTCTGAGATCGAGGCACATGCTCTAGGTAGAACCCTTTGAAAGACATGGCTATCTCGATCGTTGCTTGGTGATAAGGAATAAGGTCTGGATTGCGGACTTCATATATTCCTCTGACCTGATTGACGATCAACTGGTAATCACCAAAAGCTTCCAGATATTCGACGTCTAATTCTTTAGAGACTTGGAGCCCGATGAGTAGGGCATTATACTCTGCCACATTATTAGATCAAGGTTCGCTGAGAGAATATGCTCGATAGATAACGAGTTTATCAGGAGTCACCAGGATAATTTCTACTCCTGAAACCACGTTTCCCTTGGGACCGGTCCTGGAGGCACCATCGAAGAAAAGTTGCCACGTATCACTTTCCATTGCGGAGTTACATTCTGCAACTTTGTCGGGAATGTCCTCGTATAATCTGGAGGTCTCCGGAATCGGATGAGCAACTAGAAAATCAGCCAATGCTTGGCCTTTGATGGACTTCTGAGAGACGTACACTATATCATACGGTGTTAATAACATTGCCCAAGTCGCGAGTCAGGAATTAAGAACGCTTGGCTTGTTCATCAATACCCGAAGAGGATTGATCCTGGAGATGATATGAATAGTCTGGCCTGTGACATAGTGCCGCATTTTCTGAATGGCGAACATAAGGGCCAAACATTCTTTTTCCACTGGATTATACCGGTGTTCAGCTCCGACCATCATCCTGCTTAAATAGTAGATGGCCTGTTCATGACCCTCATCGTTCTTCTGTGCGAGGAGAGCTCCCAGAGAATGATCCATTGCTCGAACATACAGCAAAAATGGTCTTCCTATAACGGGAGGCACCAGAACTGGAGGATTAGTGAGGTAGCATTTGATATCATTAAACGCTTGCTGACAGGCTTCGTCCCATACGAAGGATACACCTTTCTTCATGAGACGAGAAAAAGGCTGACACATTCTAGAGAGATTGGATATGAATCTCCTAATATAAGCCAGACGACCTTGAAACCCCCTGAGCTCTCTCAGATTATGGGGTGGTCGCATTTTTAAGATCGCCTTGACTTTATCAGGGTCCACTTGTATTCCTTTAGCGGTAATGATAAATCCCAGGAATTTGCCACTTGATACACCAAGAAAGGACTTTGTAGGATTCATTGAGTTGGTGTTGGCGCATCAACTCAAACACTGTCTTCAAATCTTGGATGTGATTATCCTTGATGCGGCTTTTGACTGCTATTACATCCATGTAACATTCCACATTTTTACGTAGGTGCTCATGAAATATGTTACTCATAGCTCGTTGGTATGTAGCCCCAGCATTCTTCAGTCCGAAGGGCATAACCGTATAGCAATATACCCCCAATGGTGTCCGGAAGGCAGTATGCTTTTCGTCTTCAGGATGCATCTTGATTTGGTTGTATCCTGAAAATCCGTCCATGAAAGACATGCGTTCAAAACCGCATGTATTATCGATCATGACATCTGTGATGGGAAGGGGAAATTCATCCTTGGGGCAGGCTGTATTCAAATCTCGGTAATCTATGCAGACACGCACTTTCCCTGTTTTCTTCATGACCGGGACAACATTGGCAACCCAGTCAGGATGTTGTTCTTCCCGAATGAAGCCACAGGCTATCAACTTCTTGATTTCAGCTTTGATGGCGTCCATCATATCCGGACGAAACCGGCGTTGATGTTGCTTCACAGGCTTCGAATTGGGTAATATGTTGAGTTTATGAGTAGCCACTTTTGGATCAAGACCTGGCATATCTTCATAATTTCACGCAAAGATGTCGATATATTCTCTTATCAGCTGGATTATTTCTTTCCTTTCTTCTTTGGAAAGATTGTTACTGATAAATATCGGCTTTGGCGAAGTTTCATCCCCAACATCGATTTGGATAACTTTGTCTTCAGTGGGCGGTTCTCTTTGCTCGAACCGGAGTTCCCATTGTGTATCTATTTGCTGAGCCCAAGAGTCATTCTCAAACGGTTCCGATTCTTGTTCGTCGACTTCGAGGGAATCTGTCAGTACCGTATTACTTGATAATGCTCGTTCGAGATCCTCGCATGAGCCGGAGGATGAAGAAATATCTTGAGAAAAGGAAAAGATATCCTTATTTGACTCAGAAGTTGCAAAGGAGGTGGTATACCCTAACCCAAAATGAGTTCATTGACAGTAGGGATCACCGTGCAACGGCATTGGCCTGCCTTTCCCGTAGTTGAGGCCTGGTTCCAGCTTCAAATCATAACCCATACTTTGAATAATCTTCAAAGCTTGTGGGCTGTATCTGTGAACCTGTATTTTACCAGCATCGTCATCGGGAGAATCTTTTGGTACAGTCGGTTCATTGCGCATGCGACCGAAGAATATTGGCTGCTGACTGATGCGAGTAGGCGGGACAATAAAGATAGAATCCTCTTGTGGCCCATATGTCGTGATGACATTAGATGGTGACGCTACTTACCACACATACGGATGATAGAAATCTATAGCTTTCAAGAATCTTCGTGCTATAGGTTCTATATCGTTATGGGGAGAGGATTCCTGATTCGGAATTTGAGCGTCAATGTACTGAAAAAAAGGATCTTTATTATTGTCAGAGACCACGTTCCTGGTTGTATTTACATCAGTCGGCTGCTTGTTGTGCCGAAGGTTGATGACCAAAGGTGGAGGCTTCTGGTTCAAAGTAATCACTAGAGGATCACCTCCTTTTCCTGATTTGGTTTTGTTTAGGTGGATAGCCAGGGGTTCCATGACTTTTGGACGAGTAGTTCGCCCTTTCACCTTGATTGACAGAGGTTGCTTGGCAGAGAGTTCTTCTGGCTCCCGATGGGATTCCTCCTCTGTTTTGCCTGACACCTCCTCCATGTAGTCTTGGGTGTACAACATGGCATCGGAGTAGTAGGATTCTACTCCTTTAAACGGGTTAAGATCAACAAACTCCGTTTGTACTGTTCCTTGGGTATCTACATATTTGAAGCATTGATGTAGAGTCGAAGGAACAATACTGTGTTCATGGATCCATGGTCTGCCCAACAGAATATTGTAAGAGACCTCCGAATCAATGACGTAGCAAGTAGCTACTGATCTAAGGTCACCAATCTGGATCCTCAGGCGAATCTTTCCCAACGGCTTACTTCTCTTGGCGTTGAAGCACACGATCGTAGTGGTAATGTAAGCCAGTTCGCTGGTAGGAATCCTCAATGGTCTGAGCAGACTATGAGGAATGATGCTGATCAACGATCCCGGAACTATGTGAATTCGGTCAACCTCCATGGAACCGACATATCTGGTGTAATAGAGGGGTCGGTCATGCTTGTTGTGTTTCAACAGCATGTTATTTTGGGTGAAAGTGATATTTGGGATCACCTCCATCACACTATGGCATTGAGGACATGCCACAGGTTCTTCATTAGGGGACTTGAGCTGGGTCAAGTATGCATCCGCCTGCATTAATGCTTCACTCAGGGCTTGACGAGTGTCTTTAGAGAGCCTGAGTAGTTCAAAAATGGACAATCTGGCTGGTGTATTAGCCAACTGAGCCAGGATATCGAAGTTGTATGGCTTCTCTAAATCTTTGTTTTGAATGTTCTTCAAAGGTTTATCAAAGCGCACTTCTTTGTGCTTGCCCTTGTCTGCCGAAGTTAGTTTCGAAGGACCGGCCTCTGGTATGACAGGTTCCGATTCTGAAGGCTTGGCAGCTGAAGCTTCTGCCGATGCATCTTTCTGACTTCCTCCATAGTCTTTGAGGTAGGCTTTCCCTGAACGGGTTCCAGTAGCCAATACCTCTTCTTCTGATGTCGAGGATATAGCAACCATATGACATGGTTTACGCTTCGAGTTCTTTCTGGACTTAGCCTTAGCAGCTTGAGTCTCTTCCTCGATCTCTGACACCAGATCTGGATGAACCCACATAATCTCGTCACGCTGGGTAGTTAGAGTTACCAGGTCATGATTTTGACCCCTGGTTGGAGGGAGATTAACAATGTTTATCGTTGTCCGGGAAATGGGTACAACACCATCCGGAACTTCTTGGGGAGGCAGATTGCCAAATTGAATAGAGATCATGTTGGCTGTGACCGTCTTCTCGCTGTTGCGCAGAGTGATGGCCTTAGCATCGATCAGCTCCTGGATTTTCCTCTTTAGCATATAACATTCCTTGGTAGGGTGATGTATGTACCTATAGAAAATGCAGTACTTGGGGTTATTGGTACTGCCGACTTCATTAGGCCGCTTTACCTCGGGGAGGGTAATCTTGCCGCTTTTGACGAGACACTCGAATATGCTCGAAATATCGTCATTGTCAAAAAAATATACTTCAATGGGCCTGGAAGTCCCAGGTTTCGTTTGTGTGGTTGCCGCAGTCTTTTGCCTGGACGTATTGATCGCCAGAGCTTCTTTTCCTTTGGAACCACGGGGATAGTCGATGTTGGAGGATGACTTCTTGCCTCTATCAGAGGCAGATATCATAATTTCATTATCACGCGCCTTCCGACTGTTGTCTTCAGCGGCTACCGCTGAGATGATGAACGAGGGCCAATTGTAAGCCCCCTGATTTTTCAAAATTTTTAAAAACGATTTTCCTAATTTTTCTGTAATTTTCGGGAATTAAAACCAAGGTCTTTTGTGACTAAATAATTTTTAAAGGATATTAATTAAAAATATCCCAAACTTTTATTTTAGGTTCTAAATAATAAAATATATTTTCTAGAAGTTTTTGGGAATTTTCTGAGTATTTTTAGTATTTATTGGGAGTTATTTAGGCTAATAACTAATTTTTAGGACTTGTAGAATTTATTGTGCAAGCCCAGGAATATAGAATGGACCCACGTTATTTTCTAAGGTTTATAATATTATTATATATTTTCTGGAATTATTTCAGAATTTTTGGAATAATGTTAGTATTTATTTTTAGTTTTATGGTAAAACTAATTTTTAGAGCTTCTCCTAATTATAGTAGGAAATCTATGAATATATAATTATCCCAAATATTTTTCTAGGGTTTTTAGGTTTAAAATATATTTTCTGTAATTTTCCCAGATTTTTATGATTATTTATAATGTTTATTTTGAGTTATTTAGATTTAAAATGACTTAAATAATGTTTTGATAAAGGCAAATAAAAAAAAAATAATATAACCAAAACCATCCAATCAAATCATGACACGTGTCACCCTATCAACTTTCATTCAGCCGCTCAACATCCCTATATATATATATATTATATAACCCTAATTATCCCATTATTTTTAGAGAGAGAGATTTTGGAGAATTACCATCTAGGGTTCCTTCATCTTCCAGAAGCCATTGCGCATAGCTCCGGACTCCAAACGAGGCCTAGTTTCTTGCGTTAGAATGATATTGAGGTTAGATTTCTGATTATATAATTTGTTTTACGAAATTATGAGTATTAAATTCTGGAAAATTCGTAGAGCACAGCATGTCCAAAAATAGACGTGTTTCAATATTTTCGCGATTCCGGGAGAACCAGGAATCAGAATCATGAACCGTTTAAAGTTTCGGAAAGCTAATGTCGAGATCATTGACATATGTTTTTCCAGAATTTAATTCGACGTATTTTCATACTGTTAATTCTGTAGAACTTCTAGGTTAGAATTTAACCATCGGTGCACGATACGAAACTTGTATGTGCCATAATTCCCAAACGAATTTGAATTCGGACGAGCCGTAAATTCCAGCATGTTTTTGATGATGAAATCTACAGGAAATCATGCATAAAAGTTGAGTTGTGTCGGTTGACTTTTTGGTCAACAGATCGCCTCGATTTGCGTGCCATGAGTCTCGAGTTGATAAAATTCAGTTCCTTTGGACAAAATTTAGGAATTAACCTAAAAATCAGAATAATAAGATTAAAATAGGATTTTAGAGTAATTATTTCAGAATTAAATAAGTTAAAATAAATTATCTTTTGACATGGTAAATTGTAATACATAAGCTATTTGGACTGTGACTTGGACTCTGATTCACACCAGCAGCAGGACCCCAGGCAAGTGTACCTTGCCAATATTGCAGTTCTTGTTACATATTTTCTTGTCTTATTTATATATTGTTGTGCATGCTTGACCTAGGACTGTGTGACTTGCTTAGCGTCCGATTATAGTCGGGTGCCAACACCGTACGCGGAGTTGTGTATTGTCACCTAGACATGGATACCGAGACCCGATACATTCTTGTACTTGTCTTATCAAGTACATAGACCCAGGACACTTGACACTATTCATGAGACAGAATCTTCCTGAGATATTCATGGTGATTCTGTGTAGGATACAGATTTTATGACATAGACATTTATTCATAGACATTAGATGACTTGCTGCATTAGATATGATCGTGCGTGACATGGACATGATGCATTGTGGACATGAGACGTGTGATTACATGGGGTGGGGAGAGACACACAGGCTACAGGCTGATTATATATATATAAAACATAGTAAACACATAGTAAAATACATAGTTATTGCTGCTACCGGCTCACAGACACAGAGCTTGTAGTGGTCTCAGCCTGAGTTTAGTGATGCTCTCAAATTGCATATCACTTAGCTGGTTATATAGTTTACCCTATTATTTCATTTATTTCTGCACTGCATTTATTTGGCTTGAGTTATTTTGTACCTTGTTATGTCCCCTGAGGACCTGGATCCGGATTATGTCCCCAGGAGTAGCAGACGAGATCTATCCCGAGGTATACAGGACAGGAGCATTAGCAGGAGCAGGAGCAGACACTGGAGCAGTACCAGATCCAGTAGACGAGTGACCCCTGAGGGTATCTTCTGAGTATATACTGTTCCATACTTAGTATTTAATGTGGTTATCTTTATTCTTGTATCTAGAAAGATGTATCATACTCATTATCGGGTTATTTCCCGAGATTATGTTTATTGTGATTGATCTTGTTTATTGATTCTGATATTGTTATATTCATTTCTGTGAATGGGATTAGTATATCTAGACCCTTATTGTTGTATTACAGCTTAAGTATGCCCCGATGGATCTATTAAATTGGGTTTGTCCATCGGTGTGTGCTGCTGGTCATTATCATGCGTCCAGTCCCTCGGTATTTTGGGACTAGGGTGTGACACCAATCATGAAACTGATATGGTCCTGTGAATACCGAGATCACTGGAAGAAGATTCTTCCTGCAAATATCCACCAATGCCGAGTCTGGAACTCCTGGAGGCATTTGCAAAGTGGCTTGACGAAAACGTTCGATGAAAGTGCGAACGTTCTCTTTCTCCTTCTGCTTTACTTCGATGAGAGAGGATATAGACATATCCATCCCTCCTTCGTAGAATCGCACGAAGAACAAAGTCTTGAAATCTTCAAAGGAAGTAATGCAGTTGTCCGCAAGACTACGGTACCACTGATAAGCCACTCCCGAGAGACAACCTTTGAACACTCGAGTGAGAAGGGCGTCATTCCCTTGCAATAACACCGTCATCATACTGAAGTAGTTCATGTACTGGCTCGGTGATGTCTTTCCCTCAAACAAAGCCATAGTCAGTGGTTTGTATTTAGGAGGAAAAGGGACCTCGTCCCAGATAGCTGGGTACGGCTAGTTGATTCCCAATTTTTTGAGTTGATCCTTATGCTTTAAGACATCAAATTGGGCCTTCAATTCCCGTACTGCCTGCATCGGATCTTCAGCTGGAAGAGGGGCCACGGAGTGGTGAGAGATCGGTTGTATCGTGACTCCAATAGGAGGCAATACATTCTCTGAGTTAGGAAGTGGAGGAGCTGCTGACTCCTGATCTAGAGCAGGCTCCTGATTCGCATTGGATGGTGGTAAGTCCACCCCCACACGTATCTGAGTTGGAGGGACCGATGCTTGAGCTATAGTAGCTGTATGTTGAGTCAGCATCATCTGGTGCATATTCTCCATCATGGATTGTATCTCTTTCAGAGATGTCTCCAGCACAGCGATGCGTTGCTCAGTACTTCCTGACGAGGAAGCCTTTTCGCGTTCATCTTCAATGGCATAGACTTCCATTTCTCTGGATGTCATTGAAGGGCTAGTATAGGTCTCTGTAGAGAATGACTCTATACTTTCAGCATCTGATTCAGAAAACTGGCGACCCCTAATGTCGGAATCAGAAGAATACGAAGCCGGTTGTCGTGACCTTGAATGGGTGTTTCGGAACACCCCAGCTTCAATATTCTTAAGGAGTTTGTTGAATCTCCTTTGACTTGGTGTTCTAGAGGGATGACGTCTTGAATTCGACCTTCATCTAGGAACGTGTGAAGCCATGTTCACTGATGCGTATATAGGTTCTTCTTCCTGTAAAGGCACAGAGTAGTTCAACCGGTCAAAAATAGACCGTTTTTCCTTAGAACAGCAATAATTAACTACAACTTTATGACTATTACAACAGTGCACCCTAGGAGGTGTAATAGACATGTCAGAAGATTCCTTGTCTTTGCGCTTCTGGATCAGAAAATCGCGCAAATCAGGAGAATTAACAGAGGAAGAAGAAGGCATATTCTGCCTCTTTACATTCGGCAAAACGCGAATATTGGGAACCCCAAGTCTTTTCCCGCCATACACATAGAGCAGTCCAGCCACATGAGCAGCAGCTGATCCATATGGAGCAAATCTATCGACCAACTGGGCCTTCTTTACGCCGAGGGGCTTTTCCTGGCGTAATTTGGGGCTCTGCTCAGGTTGGCGTAGAACTGAGGAGGTCCTCAATCGGCCATCAGCTTCACGCGTAATCTGGAGAGCGGGCAGATTCTTCTCTTGCTGGCGTAAAGGTCGAGAAGTTGAGAAGTCCGCCACTTGTTTTCCCTTGCGTAGATTGCAGGGACCATCTGCTTTTCCACGGAAGACAAATGCATTTTTACGTGCAGAGCGCGTTTGGAATTTCTGATTTGGCACTGAGACATTATTAGAAATTTTGTCTGCCACGTCACAGACGGGAGACTGAATTTTACGCGTGGAGCGCGAAGTAGACTTCTGGACTAGCACTGAGGTATTGCCAAAAGTTTTGTTTATTCCGCCAGCGACGGGAGACTGAGTTTTACGCGCAAGGCACGGAGTGGACTTCTGGATTGGCGCTAAGGCATTGCCAGAAGTTTTGTCTATTCCGCCAGCGACGAGAGACTGAGTTTGACGCGCAAGGCGCGGAGGTTGCGAAGCTACAACCTTGCTGGTCGGAGAAGCCAGAGAGTCGGCACGATTGGTAGGGGATGTCCGGGGCATCCAGACCTTACGCAATTTCCTGTTGTCTTGGACAGAGAGAGAGTGAGAGCTACCCCCTGCTCGAAGCATATCTTCGTAGGCGGATTGGTCGAACTGGACGACCAAAGTCTTCTTCATTGATCCTACTGATACTGCATCGTGTTGAGCAATTGCTTTCTCGTCAGAGGAGAAAGAAGTCCCCAGCAGAGTCGCCATTCTGTGTTTGATAATAAACGAAAGAAATACAACTAGGTTTATACGAAACCCTTTCTTAGGTTTACAAACAAGAAGTACTATTAATCCTATACGAGGATGTTAAGTACAAAATTTAATCTGGGTCAATATTGGTATAGGAGTCTGATCTGCGATCGATCACTTTATCCCTTGGACTACACGATGATGAAGAAGTGTTGTAGAAGAAGAAGAAGCTTCAAAGATTGCAAAGGGGAGTGGATGCCTGATGCCAAAATCCTCGATCACTACTCTCTGTTTATGCTCTGGATTCTTCTCTCAAAATCCTCGACCCTTCCACCTTTGACCTCCGTGGACGGAGGTCTCTATTTATAGGCGTAGAAACTGAACAGCAGAGAGAACCGCACCTTTTATGCGACGGTTACCATAACTGCTACCCACGTATAAATGATCTTTAGAATGAGCGTGTGACGCGTGTCCCATTAAGACGTAATGCGTATAACTGCTACGAAGATCACGGCATGAAATCCACGTGGGTAACTGCCCCTTTATGGAGAGATGATTGGCGTAGAAGCCAAATAACTGTCTCGTTGGTATAAAAACCAAATAGTTGTTCTGATGGCGTAGAAGCCAAGTAGGCATAGAAGCCCAATAGACATAGAAGCCCAATAGCGGTCAGGTCGGCGTAGAAGCCGAGTAGGCGTAGAAGCCTGATAGATGTCGTATTGGCATAGAAGACAAAAATAGGCGTAGAAGCCTAGTGCTGCACGGATAGGTAGTAGGCGTAGAGATAGCCAATTATCCTTCTTTGACTGAGGTCTTGAGTGTATTCTGGACCAGATAGTCTTGTCACTCAACAATGCAAATATAGCCTGAGTTGGCGTATTCCGAGGAGAATGCATACGGCGTACTCCTATGGTTGAAAATAGCCAGGTCAGCGTATTTCAAGGAGATAGCGTACAGCGTGCTCCTAAAGTTGAAAATAACCTAATGGCGTAATATGTAGAAAAGATGATGTGGACGTATTAGCCGTAATCATGGCTCACCCAGTCTTCGGAAGTAGAACCAAATCTCGTGCATTAAATACAGAGATCTGCCCCCATTCTGCGCATTAAATGCAGAGACGTGTCTCGAGCTCTGTACGAAGAGCAGCTTTTGACGTGGCAGTTTATTTTGTCTTCTGCTGAGCGTAAAAACTCACATCTTCCTGTATAAAACTAGATATCGTATTTCCTTTAATGCGTAAAAGCAGTTTATATCAAGGAAATGTCACTAGACGACAGTTTGGATCTCTGTGCCGAATCATCATTACAGCCGTCGTCTGGATAGTCGTGCTGTACTCTTTGTCAGAAATCAGGTTCATTGTACTGTCTGACAGGTTCATTCGCAGGATTCAAAGTGTTCCTCGTACTGCTCGTTTGAAGGATACGAGGCGTTCCTCGTATAATCTTTCCACCGTATTAAAAAGCAGATGGGTTTTACGCCGTAAAGGCGAGGTAGCAACCTTTATACGCTGAAGCAGTCTGGAAATACTGCATTATACGCGGGTTGTCTCTGGAGCTTATATTTTATGCTGCACTAGCGATGAAGCTCTGTTGTACGCCGATGGCTCTGAAGTCATGTTTTATGCCGTCCAGCACTGAAATACTGCGTATAATCTTGCAGCGTATTTTTCATGCTTCTACATTGTTCACATCAATTCTTGATACAGACACGTAGTTGATCTATTTATTATATGTATTATTTATATTTAGTGTATTCAACTTGCTCGTGTCCTTCGGAATGCGTTTGGTTATGTGGTGGAGCAGTATCACAAGCGTATCATAGAGTTAGTGTGATACGGGTGCGGTGCACTCCACGTGTTTAGTTTTTGGTCCTCATTCCTATATGTGCTTGTGTATACATATATATATGATATATTAGTTGGCATATATATATATATATATATATATATATATATATATATATATATATATATATATATATATAAGTATGTTTATGATTTGATATATAGGTGCTAGCTAAGTGTACATAGATATGTATATATATCTAAATATATTTATGTCTGAATGTGTATATGTAAATACATATAGGTGTATTATGTATATATATATTAATGTATGTGGTATGTGTATATATATATATATATATATATATATATATATATATATATATATATATATATATATATATATATATACACTCACACACAAACACCCTTATATACATAAACACTTAATGCACACACACCCATACACGTATCAAAAAATATATATAAACTCTCAACTATACATATATATATATATATATATATATATATATATATATATATATATATATATATATATATTGAAATACCTTGATATTTATACATAAATGTATATATGTATATAGCAGTTATATATATATATGATTAGATAATAATACATATGGATAGATTTGTAGAGTTATATACTTGGAAGTGTATGTATATATGTATGTGTGTTGTGTGTTATGTGTTTGTGAGTGTGTGAGCAGTTGGTGAAGGGCTGGGGCAGTAGAACAACCAAAGCAGGTGAGGTCCAACTGTAGGGATGCTCGTGCACCGTGGCAGCAAGATGAAGATACTGTGTAGTGGCCAACTTCACAGTTCATGTATCAGCACTGTGCAGAGTATCAGTCTCATTCACAGCAACCTCGAGGAGATGCAACTCGTGCAGTTAAGTGAGGATGCATTGTTTAACTACATTAGCAACAAGCAGTTAGTTGGTGCCTCAGAAACAACTGAAATATTGTAGATGTCGACCTCAAGCCAAGCAGTCAGTTCAGAACACATACAACTGGAGAGATAGCTGAGGGAGCATTGAAGAGGTAGCAGTGCTGCAGTAACAGCAAGGGACGTATATGCAACAGCATGTTGCTGCTTCCAGCAATGTGCAATACAGCAGCCTGAGCAGTTCAATGTACACAGTAAGGAGAAAAGCAATAACTTCAGCAACAGTGAATATCAGCAAACCGAAGGAGAGCATTAACAGCCATTCAGTCATCAACAACAAGGGGAGGAGGTGCAGTGCATTAATGCCTTCATCAGTGCACTCAAGGAGGTGCAACCTCGGGTACCTGCAGTGTTATGCAGTAAGCAACACTGAAGAGATGCAAGCTTCATAGCAGATGGTCAACAGAGCTTTGAGTAGTTGCAACTACATAATGGATGCAGTGTGCATCAGTACATAATTGAAGGATGCACAACAGCTCGATGCAATAGTGCAAGTATCAGCACAACAACTTATTCATCCAACAGGCAGGTAGCAATTGCAGCAAGAATACAGTAAGGTACAACCTCGGGTACCTGCAGCAGATGGTCAGTAGAGCTATGACCCGTTGCAATTGCACAATGGATGCAGTGTGCCTCATAGCATAATCGAAGGGGAGTAGTAGAGCACAGCATGCACACAATACAGTATCAGCAGGATATCAGCACTGCAGCCATCTACAAGAAGTTCAGTAGTTAGTGCAGCAATGTGAAGTTCATCTTCAATGTTTCGGCAAGGTATTAGTATCAGTGAGGTTCAGTATCAGTGAAGTTAGTGAGCTCAGTTTCAGTCACCAGGTATTGAGTTGGGTTAGCATGAGTTTTGGGTTGGTTCTGTTAGTAGATGGGGAGTGTCAGTTCAGTATGAGGGAGGTTAGGTTCAGTTCAAAGTATTGAGGTAATGGTTAACTAGTTGAGTTGGAAGTAGTTTAGTGACTTAGATGAGTTTGTGTATTAGTTAGTAATTAGTGTTAAGTTTAGTTAGTGGTTTAGAAATAGTTAGTAGATATAGCTACTGGTAGCTGGATATGTATATTAGTGTATTATATATATTAGTAGTTAATAGTTTTAATAGTTTAGTTATGATTAGTGTAGCTAGTTGGGGGATTAAATATGTATTAGCTATATTCATGAGGTTTTGGGTCGATACTCAAGGTATTGAATTTGGGTATCGAGATAGGTGTGATACGCATAGGTATCATATTTTCATTGTTTTGTCATAGTATTATAATTATCGACTTGTATATATATCTAAAATACTATTTTCATATATAAAAACTTGCGTGTCTTAGGATACGATAATTTGTGTGGTTTTTAGTATCTTAGATTAGTTAGTGTAGCTTAGTTTCATAGTGTATGGACTTAGTATCCTAGTGTTAGACTCTTGTAGCCTAGAAAGAGTCGGTTTGACTTATAAATGGCTTTGTGACCTAGAATTGAACTAGTTTAACTTAATTTTATTCCATCACCTTTTATTAATGTAATATTCCATATATAGGTATGTGTGACACTAGTTGAGACACAGTTTGACATTCATTACTTGGACGTCAGGCGAGTACATTCTATGATAGTTTTCATTATTTGATAATTACTATAATGCAAGTATTTAGAAATATTTTACATGACTCTTGACACATTGGTACACGGACTAGTATACACATGGATCAGTCATGGGATGTTATATATATTGTTCATTGTTCCTTGTGTTCTCAATGTTTAACTTAGACAATGTTTCAATGTTCAATGTTCAGTGTTCAATGTTCAATGTTTAACTTAGACAATGTTCAATGTTTAATGTTCAAGGTTTATTGTTTACATGGCCTTGACTATCTTGCATCACCAATTGTCATGGTTGGATCCATTGTACTAGTTGGGAAAAAGGGGAAGTGTTAGCTAGATATGTGATCAAATCCTAGGCAATGTTCAATATTTAACTTAGACAATGTTTATCCAACGTTAAAGTAGACAATGTTCACCAAAGCCGAGCACATATCTAACTAGTATTTCAATCACTTAGCATAGTTACAGTTCCTTACCATATTCTAGTTTATTGTTTCATTCTATTGTCTTGTTCTAGCTTATCGTGATCAATATATACCATATTGTTCATTGTTTACCTATTTCTTCTACTATAGTTGATATTGTTCATTGTTTCTCATCTTGTATTATATTCTCTATTTCTGTTTATAGTCATTATCAATTAATTGGAACTGCTATTGGGTTGTACTTTGTTCCATTCCTAACTGGAAAATATTTTTCAGATGAATGGTTAGAGAGGATGTGTCCCACTCACTACGGACCGACAGATGGAGTGTCACTTGAGGATGTAGTGCCAGTTACTGAGGCCATTTAGATTTCCCTACCTTGTAGTAGTTGTTCTATTTAGATTGTGGTTTGTATTATTTTTTTGAGATTATTTATGTTTAGATTTGAGTTTGGCATGTATGTATTGAGACTTGTATTTTTTTTCTTTCTATTTCATATCGTGCGTACATCTTCCTTTAGTTTTATATGTGATTGAGTATCATTTGGAATTGAGATGGCATGACAGTATTTTATATACATTGTGTGAGATATTAGATAGTATAGTAGACCAAGACAGCGTTCTACCGCCGATTCTGTGGCGTAGGCTGGACGTACCCACGTACTCGTGCCCATATACCGGGTGCGGGTCATGACAATATATATATATATATATATATATATATATATATATATAGGGGGGGTGAACGGTAATTGGGTGATATATATTGCCCATCTTGAAGTACATGCTTACAACTCTGTTCGAAGGCCCAACCTTCGACCCTTAGGCGCATAACTCGGCCAGTAGGCCTATAACCGACCTCATAGGCCCCTATTCAAACGACTGTTGAATACCTGCCTGCATGCCTGCTTCTCCTGGTTAGGTGGCTTGTTGACCCTTTCTGCGATCCTGCTTCGTTTCACTGGTCTACAGCAATTCCGGTTGTTCCAATTTAATTCACACAACTTATAATTAAATTGCTTCACCCAAGTCTTAAACCCACAATGGCTTGGGAGAATGACTCCTACCTTAGCCACTTGAGCTAGAGGTGCTTGCGCGGGTTTAACTGGTCAATAGGTCCTGGTATTGTGTGGGTTAGGTCCCACTGACCGACCAATTTGACTTTTTTTTCTTTCTTTCAAAAATCTAATTATTAAATCTTGAAACATATCTTAACTATTTTTCAAATATTATTATAGTATTAATTTTTTATAAAAAGTTTTTTTTTGAGAAAATAACACTTACGAGAAAATAATCTTACAATTTTTTTTTTAATAATTTAATTTTTTTCAACTCCTAAGATTTTAATATAATGATATTTATTTTTAGTATAAAGTTGTTATATTATTATATTAGAGTATCTTACTTGTCATCAAGTAGCTTAATCATCATGTGGATTAAATGCCTATTAGCCTAACTTGCTAAATTATATTAGTTATTAAGTTGTTTAATTATATCCGTAACATAAATTATTCGCACTACAAGAAAAATGGCTCTCTCTTTTTTGACGGTTTTTTCCATCAAGAAAGGATTTTCTTGACGGTTCTGGATCTCTCATCTAGGTCACAGTCAAGAAAATTTTTTAGTTTTCTTGAGGGTTCTGGTTTTTTTTATCTTGACGGTTTTAAACCATCAAAAAAGAAAACTTTCTTGACAGTTTTTAGCCGTCAAGAATATATAACAAAAAACCGTCAAGATAGATAGAAACTTTTCTTGACTGTGGTCTAGATTACGGTTAATAACCGTAAAGAAAACTATTTCTTGACGAAAAAAAACCGTCAATGAAAATATTTTTGATGTTTAAAAACCATCAAGAAATAATGTTTTGAAACTGAATTCAGATATTTGTTGACGTTTTTATATCCGTCAAGTAAATCATATTTTTGTATAAAAAAATTCTATTTATAATTATATATTATATATCGAACACACATAATATCAATATAATCCAGAGCTATAATGTACAATTTTTATATTAATAAATATGCGTGCTTACATTACAAACATCCAACCACATCCAAATAACCAAACAATAAACATCCAATCACATCCAAATAACAAAGTATATGATTTTTGTACAACATCTTAAACATCCAAAACATATTTATACAAGTAAACCAAAATATATCTGAACCTAGAGCACATTCCTCCTATCACAGTGGAACCTTCATTTTCTAGTTAATTCCTGAGAGAAGAAGATAAATAGATTTAATCAGTATGTGTATTTGTACAAACTAATATCAACTGTATCAGAGAACAAATTTAATTTTTTTTAGCATAAATCAACTGTATCAAAGAACAAATTTTCTACAAATAGACATATATTACTAGAAAAGTTATATTAACTGTGAATTATCATAGTATATCAAGTGTTGCAATAGATGTTGAGTGCCCGAGAAGCCTGCTATATTTTTGATTTGTTGTGTCTAAAATTGTGCTATAATTAACTTAAGGATATGCTGGAAAAGTGTCAAAATATGTCTGGCTAGGAAAGACTTTCATGCCACACGCGTACGAGGCAACTAATTGTCCACGTACACTGGAAAAATATGTAAAGTTGTGTCAAGCAACTATATTAATGCATACTGATGAAAGATGTAGGGAATACCTCAGAACGAAGATTGTCAAGAGAGACAGTGAACACGAAGGAACTACATCAGAACCATTAATGATAGTAATGATAAAGTCTTTGCTTGATTCTGCCAAGCCCCATGTCATGCAGGAAGCTGGAAGCAACCATTTGTTAACAGTAGTTGCTAAAGAACTCATCATAAACAATATGCACTACTACAAGTAAGTTCTGACTTCTGAGTATCTGTTAACATCTCCACATTTATTTAGATTAAATGAAATTTAAAAACAAATACACAAGAAAGCCGCTTTTAGGTGAACGGTGGTGTACCAATTAAGCTTGTGTCTCATACTAAAATACCATGAAAAGTAAGATGGCTCAGATTGCGTACCAAAACAAACAGGGACACAGGTTATTACAGTAACAACATGAATTCATAAGAAAAGAAAAAAAGAGAGAGATAACTTTAGGAAAACCTCCTATGTTGCAAGAATATTAGATATAAAGACAGTGGAAAATAGAAGTAGCATTAATTATGAAGTGTCCATGTAATGTTTAACAATTGATACATGTGCCTGGTGCTTATTATAATGAGAAGTACTACTATCAAGTATATTCTAGTACTGAATAAATTGCCTGAGCCAATGAACTGATCGTCAGTGCTGGTCCCCTATACTGAGCTGTCCCTGGTGCTGGCAGTGCTAACCGCTGTGCCAGTCCTTCAATCCTTTGCATCATAGGACAATTGGCAATCCGATGATATAGATTGCCACATCGTAGGCACAATCTTGTGCTATTCTACACACATCTTTCGTATGGCCTCCCTTGCCACAATACGTATATCCGACTGGGGCTCCCAATCGTTGTTGCTACTGCTGCATCGGTTGGTTCGGCCGAGCTGGTGTTGCTGTTGCCGATGCTACTGGCCTCCTAGGCGCTATGTCATGAATAAGAACGCCAGAAGATGGTGTCGGCATTCGTTATGCTTGTCCTCCTCCTCCACTTCGTGCATGAGACCTCTTATGGCCTCATGTCCTTGAAGCTAACCACTGCATCGTCATCTCATGTCACATAGATACTATCAATACTTCGTCGAAAGTCTGGTAGTTATGCCCCCTCTACCAGTTGCTGAATCTCCAGATGAAGTCTATATTAGAACCTCATCGTCCTATCTGGTTCTGTTGCTACCATCATCGAAGAAAATTTGTTAAGCCTGCAAATCTCTCCCACGTAGCCATCCACTGTCCTTCCAGACTGTTTGAGGTTGATAACCTCTATTGTAGCTCATACTGTGCTGCCACTCCGAAATACTTAACCGTAAAACGGGCCCTGAAGTTGTTCCATGAGATAGGTTATCTTAATCCAACTTCTTCTGTTGCACACCAATCTATAACAAGGTCTTGGAGTTACAATCGGACCTGATCAACTTTTTTCTCGGCTGGAACCTTTGCCGCTGTCAGTATTATTTTGATGTTTTGCAGCCCAGCATCTGCGGTAATAGCATCCTCCGTACCATCAAAGTACTTAGGGTTGAGTCGGCTGAATCTCACTGATGCCCGTAAATATGTTCTAATACTCTTTTACAAGGCTATTTGTAACCCATGATTCAACAAGACACTATGCTCTTGCTGCTGAACCTACTAATTTGTTGCGTCGCCATCATTCCTAGTATAATTTCCAGCAATGCTGGTGTATCATGTGCTACTGGCACTACTGGTACGACCGGGGGTACTCGAACCTCTGGTAAATATTGCTCCTCGGGCTCCTCTACTGGTTCTACCCTGATCCCTCCAGGTACATGTGTTGCCTCTCGTTGGGGGCCAAAAGATCCTTATCCTGCTGAAACTGCTGGTGCTCCATCCACCAATGTTGGAGAAGCCCTAAGAAAAAGGACACAAGATAAATCAAGAGCATTATGAGAAAGGATCAAGGAATCAATGGTACAGAAGTCAATCTGAGTTTCGAGGAGACAGATTCAAGATTTCAAGGAGGAGCATGTTTGATTAAGATATCATATGATTAAGCCATCACAAGTCTGAAAAGAAAGCTAGACCTGCATGGGCCACCACTAAAACCATGTCATGCCCAAGATCTAGAATACTGGAGAGCGGGAGAATGACTCAGCCAACCGCATCTTACGGAATACCGAAGTAACCCTTAATGTGTTAAAGTTCTCTAGAGACAAGGGGGTGCATACTACAATCAAGTATCCAAGGGTCAAGAAATTCTGTATCTCAATCGTTCAATCAATTAGAAATAACATAGAATGTTCCAAAATAAGAAGGAAGGTGTTTCAAACACCGCATCAGAATGTTATAGAGATCTAGAAATACGAAAGGATATGCCAGATATACAATCAACAGTATACATGATAGTGAGTCAGCTGCAGTCTGAATATAATACAGTTGTGTAGGAAACTAGTGTCCATATTTGTTGACTAACAGATGCCAGTTGGCTAAACACCCAAAAGAATATAGTTTATAAAAGATGAGCAGTGAAACAAGAAATCCACTCGTGACCCTCAGCAGCCATCCTTCTGGTACGTACCATCAGTGAGGGAGAAGTAAGCTTGATCCTCAGGTGTTGGCTTAAAACTTGGCCATAAAAAACCAGTGGGGTCAGACCCCAAATAGCAAGTACCACAAAGTAACCATGAAATAAAAAAAACAAAACCAGATCTATAGCTTGAGATGCATGAGCCAGCAATCAATGGCATATATCTCATCCATGACATGATACGACAATCCTGCAACAAACAAAGACAAGAAGTTCCCTATCATATCAAGATAGAATACATCCCTTGGTTATGGTCAAGCTAAAATATTTTGCGTCGTAGTATCGCTTCACAGTTTATCGTAACACAATAGCACAACCCAACAATCAAACAAGGACATGAGTTGAACTATCATGCCACAACCGTCTGTATCCCTAATTCTACTCAACAGAAGTCAAAGTACACAAGCAGTGATACAATAAAAAGAAATAATATAGCTTCAGTCCATGGGGTATTGTAACACAACATTGTAACCTAACAACCAAACAAGGACATGGGTTGAATCATCATGCTACGATAGTCCACTTTTCTGTCTAGGCACCTATACAAGCAAATTAGATCTCCAATCATGTATTACGGCTTAATATATGATCTCTGGGGTATCCTAGTAATGCAATTTATGAGTATCCTAATATCGTGCCATAATCGAGCAGGGCTGGCTGAACCAATGATATACAAGCAAGAATATAAGTAAATAATGCACCCGTCCCTTGCAAGGGCCCTGAGCTAATTAATAATCAGTAACAGTTCTAGGCTTTTTATAGGAAATATACTGGCTTGGTCAAATAATTAAATCAGATACTGTACTCTACTAGTGCGAATGAAATACAATTTTCGTGGGGGCCAACCTTTACTCCCAGCTAATTTAGTGTGGTACGACATGCACGATCTTAAGATACAGTTCCCTCCCAATGCTCTATAATTTAGTTGCCTAGTCAACCCTAGGTTAGTTAGAATCTCATGTTGTAGTCCTATGAATATTCCTTTTTAGATGTCGTACATTAAGTACGGGCACTCTTGATACGAATATATATTTTCACTCAAAAGATAAGTCTGGATTGACCTAACTGTGATGCAACAATCAATACTATCTAGCCAAGGCTAAAGTCATTATCCAACTACCAGATCCGTGTATAAAAATAATAATATATATCACGTAGCAGGAGTATGTGGCACGATGACTTACTATATATATATATATATCAAGTAGCACTCTTCGTGCGATCAAGTGTATCAGCACAGATACAATAGTCAGTGCGGGTTCCAGTATCTAGATCATGGACAAGTTATCAGATATCAAGTAATTCAAGACAAGATAGTCTAATACTGTTCAAATCAATTTGTCACTTTATTATATCAATTATTGAGAATAAGAGTAGTGCGAGAACCCCTCGAGATCAGATCTACAACTCTTAAACCAAACAAGGACCGGGGTTACAAAATGTCACCCGAGTTGAACTACGTCTCTTATTCTATCCAACGTATAATAAGATGATCAAGAAAAAGTAATCTAATTATCAAGTAAAATAATAAGTGCATACATGGCTACATCTACAGGACTCAACGTGCATAGGAAACAGTAGGCGCACAAAGCAAGTTGGCGCATAAAACAAACAGAAGTAAAATTGGCGCACAAAGGACCAAAACTAGGTTGGCGGCGCACAAACGAACAAAACTAGGTTGGCACACTTTCGCAAGAAAGCGTGCAAGATAAAAAGGGTGGTGGACTTTGTCAAGTTGACCAACACGACGAACTTGAAAAAAGTACACGAACAAGGATAAAATGCGCTTTCAGAGAAAGTGCGCGATGTAAGACCCATAATTCTGAAAACCGTATTAATTATTTATTTATAATAGTTATGAGCTAAATAGAGGGAATAGATTTTATTTAATTTTTTATTTGAGGTGTTTGTGCAATTAGGGGATTTATGGAGCCATTATAAAATTTTCCTAATTTATTCCATGTAGGAGACCCTTTTGACAATTGCTAGCTTAATGGTATGCACCAATATAATTTTTAGAATTTTCTATGTATATATATACGTATATAATTAATTAGAAAAGAATTTCCTATTTGGATCTCTACCCGAAACCCTATTCTAACCCAAACCCGCTATCCTAAAACCACTAACCATTTAACCACTACCCGGACCCATTAGGAGAAAATATCAACCACAGCAGTAGCAAAAACCAACTTTGCTTTTCCCTTCTTCACGCGTGTGAGCCTTCACATTCCATAATTTCTTATATCTATTATTACTAATCTCTCCTCAACCGAAACCTAAACCAATGAAAGATCAACCGAAACCAAAACCAATGAAAGAAAGAAACAGCAGCGGCAGTAATTTCTTAAACACTAAGTTTTCCCACCGCCTCTTGACCTCTATATATATTGCAAACTATCCCAAGCCATAACCCCACTTCTTACACCAAACATAACACAATTTTGGACACCTGCACTATACCGAAGTCTTGCTCGGCAAGTATAACTTGCCTTTGTACTATTATTTAAATTCCATATAATGCATGCATGTTTATTTTCTGCTTATTTATGTATTTGCATTGGACCTACTTTATGAGACTGCCCCATTATTATGAAGCATCATTAGGTTCATTGGCTGTGACACAGTTGTTAAATGAGTTGTGAGTCTCATATAGATCACGGACTGCGTGACAGGTCTGGCCTCCTGTACGTATGGACATGCGTTAGGAATGACTATTGATAGAAATTTTGTATGCTAGTAGACCTAGTAGTTATTTAGAGGTTTTATCGTGTCATGGATGTGGCATGATTAGAGCATGGGTGGGGAGAACAATAAGTAAGGCGTTTGGGATCCTTTACACTTTTTCCTTCTGTAACCCGGAAGCTCCGCTGGAGATACGGGCGGTGATGATCCCATTTACTACTTGGCAGCACAAAGATGACATGCTTAGTAGGCCCCTGGATCTCCAAGAGAACCATGCCAATCCCATTATTGACCAGATAGTCCACGTGTTGGAAAGTTGTTCTCAAACTGCATTCACTTAGACGGTTAGGCGACCCATTGGATGTTTATATTTCAGTACTTATTAGCATATTATTATGTATCTTGTTACATCCCTCTGAGGACCTGGTCTCTTTCCAGATATGGACGAGCAAGAGTATCCGTAGGATTACGGACCTGGACTTGACACTACTTACCAGACTGAGGAGGTCTTACCTTCGGAGTATCTGTGATTTTATTATCGCTGTTTAGAGATCCTTGTTGCTACTTCAGTATAGTCGTTTTGTAGTGGATTTGTTTTCATCCGACTATCAGACTTGATACTCATCTTGGATATTCAGATATTATTCAGCTATTTATTCCTACTTATTATTTGTGCTGTGGATGAGATATAGATTGCATGTGACTTGTTGTGACAGCATATTACCACTGGTGGATTGGATATTCATGTACAACATACGTGTGTATATGGTTTCTATATGTTGGAGTTCATATACATACGGCTGGGCGTGTTACGTATTCCTAGTCCTACGTATTTTGGGACTGGGGCGTGACATGTTTTTGGTGGTGGCCCATGCAGGTCAAGAATATATTGTCTTGGTTACGTAACTGTACCAAACAAGCCTGCTTATAGGAATAGAGTATAAGGATCTCATCCATGCTTGACTGAAACCTCATTCTTCCTTTCAACCATCCTATGTTTGGATAAACAAGTTTTACGCCAAAGACCCTTTACCCTGTAACCAGACCCTTTATCCTGTAACCAGACCCTTTACCCTTGTTGGCGTAAAAGCCAAATGACTGTCTTGTTGGCGTAAAAGGCCAAACTATGAAGAAGATTGCCAACTTTACGCTGCGGTTATGACAACTGCTACCCACATTCAATCTGCGTATGACACGTATCCCTTTATAAGATCATGACATACAAGCCACTTAGGTAACTGTCCCTGCGTAAACTTGATGATTCCTGAATAATAGATAACCAGCATAGAGTAGCCTGATTAGGCATAAAATATAAGGATAAGCGATGTGAGCGTATTTGGCACAGCCTTAGTGTCCCAAGTCATGACCAATTAGAACGAATCTCGTGTATTAAATGCAGAGATATGCCTCGAGACCTGTACAGAAATAGCTTTTGACATGGCGGTCGATTTTGTCTTATCTTAAGCGTAAAAACTCAATTCTGTAGGCAGCGTATTGAGAAGACTCCATTCTTTCTTCCTTTTGGAAGCGTAAAAACGACTTGTATCAAATATGTTACTAAACGATAACTTGGGTCTCTGTGCAAAATTATCATCACAACCGTCCTCTCGATCATCGTGCAGTATTTTTGTCAGATGTTAGGTTCACTGATTTGACTGACAAATTCATCCGAGAAAATACAAAGAGTTCCTCGTACAACTTTACGCTACAACATATCCCAGACTTTACGCAGACCTTTTACGCGAACTTTACGCAGACAGATTTTTACGCAAACTTTACGCAGGCAGACTTTTACGCCCAGACTTTTTACCCAGACAATTCTGAAGCCATGTTTTACGCCGACAGTTTTGATCTCTGCTTTATGCGGACAGTTCTGAAACTCTACTTTACGCCAAACTTCCTTGAAATCTCTATTTTACGCGGACAGCTCTGAAGCCCTACTTTACGCTTCTCTGCTTTACGCGGACAGTTCTGAAACTCTACTTTACGACAAACTTCTTTGAATCTCTGTTTTATCCCAAACTTCTTTGAATCTCTATTTTATGCTGACTAGCTTGAATCTCTGTTTTACGCGGACAGCTTATCAACCTGTTTTACGTAACTACCTTGAAGCCCTATTTTACGCAGGGAGAGACTTCATGTATGTTGGAGGTTTTACTATAAAATATGCGGACGATTTCCCAGCATATTCTATGCTTCTACATCCTATTTAATGCTTGCATCCTGTTTGATTCATGTACTTTGTCTAATCGTTGCGTACACCACTTGTAGAGAGATGGATATGCAGAATGAATGTACTATCGCCGATGGTGACACAACTCTTGGAGTCAATGGTTAGACTCATGGAGGGACCTCAACAATTCCTAGACTTTTGGGACCAGATGGACAGATTCACAATCCAGTTCCATCTGGTCATCCCGTTCCCCCTAATAGGAACCTTCCAGTCTCATCGACACCGTAAGATGGCCTGGCACAACTATTCCAATTCTTCCAGATGATAATACAGGAACAGCGACAACAGGCCGCCACACTAGCTGCAGAACAGAGGCAGCAAGCAGTAGAACAGAGACAATAGTTCCTAGCAGCTCTTGAAAGGATGGCTGCATAGGCTACTGTACCAACTCAAGCACTAGCTCCAGTACCTCGAGATAGAGTTGGTTCAGTAAAGGACTTTATACAGATGGGTCCGAGGCCGTACAAAGGCATTGAGAACCCCGAGGAAACTACCAACTGGATCACTCACACTCGGAAGTTATTAGAGGCATCACAGCTACCTACAGACCTATGGATGACGGGTGTAAGGACACAGCAAGGAGGACCTATCAGACGTCCTTTGGAACAACAACAATAAAAGTATCAACACAGAGCCGGACCATACCAGATTCCGGAGAAGCCCCGATGTAATTATTGTGGGAGACGCGGGCTCATTTTGAGAGATTGTCGGAAACGCTTGGGACAGTGTTTACGATGTGGTTCCGGACAGCATTTGATAAAAGACTGTCCTATGCAACAAGCATTGACACTTCCACCACCAGCACAGGAGCTAGCACTTCCAGCACCGAAGCCAGCTCAGCAAATGAATAGACCAGGAGAATCAACTTGGCAACGCGAGGACGGTAGGCGCAAACGTTTCTGAACCTATTCGTTGACCAAGGTATAAATTTACTTTGTTAAATTATATCTTATACCATCCTTGACTTTCTACCGTGGCTTAGTTTTAATTTTGAGGACGAATTTTTTATAAGTTAGGTAGTATGCCTCACAACATAGTATCACATAGTCCTCTTGATACACTAATGAAGTGTAATGGAACGACACCAACTATAGACTTGCATAAAAAGATAATGTTTATCCCGACTGTAGAACTTAGAGGCCATACCCCTATTTGATCGACTAGCGACTTAGACAAGGAGTTTGTATGAAAACTGTAGAGATTGTAGAGTCTTATTTTTTTTGTGAACTTGAATTATTATGTACCTTCTTTCATCATGATCTAGCGTATTTATCTTTTATGTACTACCTTGACTTATGCCGCTGTTATAGCCTAGTTTGGCAAGCTTATTCTTTTATCAAGCTTGTTCACAACATATGTATTATTGGATGCATACAGTAATACATCTTAGAATCAGAATATTAAGGTCTAGCTAACCTTAGTACGCTTGGTTCACCCTTCGTAATACTACTTTACGTGGATTGAGATATATAGTTGACTAGTAGACGAATGTACTTGCCCTCTAGATATGCTAGAGCATATCATATAGAGTACATGGCTGTACTGATACGAGCATACGAATAAGAATTTACCAAATAGGATTTTAATCCACAACTGCCATGATAATTTCCATTTGAATTCTTTAAACGTCATGATTCCCATACTTATATTCTATTACCTCCCCTAAAACTCTTTTATTGTTTTTCGTCTTCTCCTATTTCGGAAAGACGAACGCTCGTGCTTGGTATAAGTTGATACACGGATAGTACTAGATATACCCCATAGGCCAATCACATTACTTGATGATTATTTTCCGTAATATGTTGGTATTAAAACTTCTGAGGATTGAATAACATGATTAAATGATTTGAGGAATAGTTTTCTTAGATATATAGCCTTATGTGATAGATGGGTAAATTCTAAGTTGGGTAGAAATCGCATTGTTAACTTGAGGTGATTCTTTTAGATTATGATCAAGTGAGATGAGATAGAGAAACCCTGCCCTAGTTTAATTTCGAGGACGAAATTTTTATAAGTTTGGTAGAATGTAAGACCCCTAAATAGAGGGAATAGATTTTATTTAATTTTTTTATTTGAGGTGTTTGTACAATTAGGGAATTTATGGAGCCATTATAAAATTTTCCTAATTTATTCCATGTAGGAGACCCTTTGGACAATTGCTAGCTTAATGGTATGCACCAATATAATTTTTAGAATTTTCTATGTATATATATACGTATATAATTAATTAGAAAAGATTTTCCTATTTGGATCTCTACCCGAAACCCTATTCTAACCCAAACCCGCTATCCTAAAACCACTAACCATTTAACTACTACCCGGACCCATTAGGAGAAAAATATCAACCACAGTAGTAGCAAAAACCAACTTTGCTTTTCCCTTCTCCGCGCGTGTGAGCCTTCTCATTCCACCGTTTCTTATATCTATTACTACTAATCTCTCCTCAACTGAAACCTAAACCAATGAAAGATCAACCGAAACCAAAACCAATGAAAGAAAGAAACAGCAGCGGTAGTAGTTTCTTAAACACTATGTTTCCCCACTGCCTCTTGATCTCTATATATATTGCAAACTATCCCAAGCCCTAACCCCACTTCTTACACCAAATATAACACAATTTTGGACGCCTGCACTATACCGAAGTCTTGCTCGGCAAGTATACCTTGCCTTTGTACTATTATTTATATTCCATATGATGCGTGCATGTTTATTTTATGCTTATTTATGTATTTGTATTGGACCTACTTTATGAGACTGCCCCATTATTATGAAGCATCATTAGGTTCATTGGCTGTGACACAATTGTTACACGAGTTGTGAGTCTCATATAGATCACGGACTGCGTGACAGGTCTGACCTCCTGTACGTATGGCCGTGCGTTAGGAATGACTGCTGATAGAAACTTTGTATGCTAGTAGACCTGGCAGTTATTTAGAGGTTTTATCGTGTCATGGATGTGGCATGATTAGAGCATGGGGTGGGGAGAACAATAAGTAAGACGTTTGGGCTCCTTTACACTTTTTCCTTATGTAACCCGGAAGCTCCGCTGGAGATACGGGCGGTGATGATCCCATTTACTACTTGGCAGCACAAAGATGAAATGCTTGGTAGGCCCCTGGATCTCCAAGAGAACCATGCCAATCCTATTATTGGCCAGATAGCCCACGTGTTGGAAAGTTGTTCTCAAACTGCATTCACTTAGACGGTTAGGCGACCCATTTGATGTTTATATTTCAGTACTTATTGGCATGTTATTATGTATCTTGTTACGTCCCTCTGAGGACCTGGTCCCTTTCCAGATATGGACGAACAAGAGTATCCGCAGGAGTACGGACCTGGACCTGACACTACTTACCAGACTGAGGAGGTCTTAACTTCGGAGTATCTGTGATTTTATTATCGCTGTTTAGAGATCCTTGTTGCTACTTCAGTATAGTCATTTTGTAGTGGATTTATTTCTATCCGACTATCAGACTTGATACTCATCTTGGATATTCAGATATTATTCAGCTATTTATTCGTACTTATTATTTGTGTTGTGGATGAGATATAGATTGCATGTGTTGTGACAGTATATTACCACTGGTGGATTAGATATTCATGTACAGCGTACGTGTGTATATGGTTTCCATATATTGGAGTTCATATACATATGGCTGGGCGTGTTACGTATTCCAAGTCCTACGTATTTTGGGACTGGGGCGTGACACGCGAGCAAGCTAGCTACAAGATAAAACACATAATCCGATGTCAAATCTCGATAGTCGAGAAACTCGTCAGTCGAGGAGCACACAAATTAATAACACAGAAATCGAGAAACCAACCAAACCTTCATCGCTATGGAAATAAAGAGAGAAAAAGTGCACGAGCTATCAAACATAAGCAAAGTGCGCTGGTCGACAAAACAGAGGAAAAGTGTGCCAGATTGCCAACACGATAAAAGTGTGCGGACTGACTGTGGTACCCTTTCCTTTGGTTTTCCATGAAGACTTTGATTTAATACACACCAAAGTGTGCCAACTAGGTTTCCTCTCAAAAGTGCGCCACTGACTCAAGGAGTGTGACTTATGCACATTTGCTAGGAGACTAAGTGCAGTATTATTAGTATGCATGAAGAGTTGGGACAGAAAGCCAATGTGCCAAAGTGAAACAAACGTATTTCTACCCCAAAGGGGTTCTCTAGCATACTCTTCCTAGGGCATTATTCTTCTTTTCCAGTAAGCCATTTGGTACAAGTATTTATCAAGTTTTAACACTGAACTTAGTTGGACTCAAAAATGAGCACAGCCAAAAGAAAAGTTATATAAAATATGGGGCTCTAGTCTATAAGCTAATTAGTTTTATAAAAAAATTTGGGAGATCAATCCCCATAAAAATAAAAGTGAACGCATAGACCCAAACTCTGGTCCATGCAATTCCAACCAAGAAAATCAAGAACGACAAGTATTAAAGATGAAGGGGTGCTCGGTCCCAACAACATGAGCTAGAAATAAACATGCATTATTAAGAATTAAAAGCATTCATATGTCCATGGTTCTTCTCTTGTGCAAGATGTACTTACCTACGGAGGGAGAAAAAACCTCAGAGAGAGAAATAGAAAGGAAATAATTTGCAAAGAGAGATAAATGGGAATATATATGTTTAGGTTTGAGTTATGGACCGTTGGATTATTCAAACCCATCGAAGCCACATATGCCACCAACCCAACCAGACCCATTCTTCTCCACAAATCATGGGTCCAATTTAAATAAGCCGGACAAGTAACCAACATGCGCCAAAGTGCGGCAAAGACAACATGTGCCATAGTGCATCGAAAAAGGGGCTGACATCTCTATCCACCTTAAAAAATTCTCTCCTCGAAATTCAAGCTCAAGGCTAGCTAGAGATATCAAGATAAGCTATAAACTAACTAAAATCAATCTACACATGTAAATAAGCAAGTATAACAACACATATAATGAAGTGAACAACTTTATTTCTTATGAGTGCTTGTCGATCATGGAATAAAAGATGTAAGAAATACGAAGGGAATATACCTTATGAGTCAAATAGGTACGGGTACCGAGATCGAATATCATCCTCGCGCTCCCACGTTGACTCCCCAAGGAGTGGTGGCCCCAAGCAACACAAACAAGACGGATATTCCGGTTCTTGAGTACCTTCTCTCTCTGATCCAAAAGGACACAGGTTGTTCCACGTAAGTTAAGTCGGTACCAACGACTAACTTTGAGTGATCGAGGACATGACTCGGGTCTGGGACATACCTACTCAAATTAGACACATAAAATATATAATGTACTTCACGAAGCAAAGGCGGAAGGGAAAGACGTTAAGCAACATCCCCTACCCTCTCGAGAGTATCGAACGGTCCTACGTATCATGGACTAAGCTTCCCGCAAACCCCGAATCTAATGACTCCGCGGGTAGGCAAAATTCACAAAAATATGTGGTCGTCGACAGAAAACTCTGAAGGCCTACGATGTTGATCTTCCCAGTAACGATGATAATATTTTGCAACCCGAAGCCACTCCCTGGTCTGCTTAACAACTCCAATCGTTTGAGTGATCATTTCAGGCCCCAACATCTTTCGTTCACCAATGTCTTCCCAAGCCAAGGGTGATATGCACTTTCTTTCGTATAATGCCTCGAAAGGAGCCATCTGTATGCTGGCCTGATAACTATTATTGTAAGAAAATTCTGCTAAGAGAAGATAATCTTTCCAAGACCCACCATAGTCTAAGGTACAAGATCACAACATACCTTCCAAAGTCTGAATCGTCCTCTTTGATTGTCTATCTGTCTGGGATGATACGCTATACTGAATCTTAACTTGGTACCTAAACGCTCGTGCAAGCTTTTCCAGAAATGAGATATAAAGTGAGTATCACGATCTGACACTATACTAGCTAGGACTCCGTGTTGCCTTACTCTTTGTCGTATATAGATCTCTGCTAACTATTCTGTGGACTGTCCTACTCGAAAGGAAAGAAAATGTGCCAGTTTTGTGAGTCAATCTACTATTACCCAAATTGTATCACGTCCAGTAGGGGACCTAGGTAAACCGGTCACAAAATCCATCATAATTTGTTTCCACTTCCACTATAGAATAGGTAGGGGTTGTAACAATCTTGCTTGTCTCAGTTGTTTTGCCTTCACTTACTGACATTCGAGATATCGTAAAATGAACTGAGCTATCTTTCTTTTTATTCTATTCCACCAGAAATATTGCTTGACATTATAGTACATCTTCATGCCTCTGGGATGAATAGAATACTGGAAACTGTGTGCCTTGGTCATCACTTCTTGTCGGATATCTCCACTTGGCACATAAAGACGATTTCCAAATCTGAGTATTCAGTCTTCGTGAATTTTTAATTCCTTCCTAAGACCTGACTCACATTCTGTCCTAAGCTTCTGAATCTAAGAATCTTCTGCTTGAGCGTACTTGATCCTCTCCACCAAAGTTGACTATATTCGAAGACTGACTAACACTTCCGTTTCTTGAGGTAACACTACCTCGATGCCCATCTTTTGAAGATCTTCTAGAATACGGTTCTGAGTTATCAAGATTAATGTGTTGCCTCTCCTACTTAGAGTATCTGCCACTATATTTGCCTTGTCAGGATGGTACTGAAGTACCACATCATAATCACTAAATAACTTTAGCTACCTCCTCTGTCTCATGTTCAAGTCCTTTTTGGTGAATATGTACTTCAAACTCTTGTGATCTGTAAATATATCCACCCGATCACCGTATAGATAATGTCTCCATAACTTGAGAGCAAACACTACTTCTTCTAATTCCAAATCATGGGTTGGATATTTGTTCTCATGATCCCGAAGCTGCCAGGACGCATAAGCTATTACTTTCCTATGTTGCATCAATACACATCTAAATCATCTCCCAGATGTGTCACAGTAAACCGTGAATCCTCCTGATCCTATTGGAAGTGTAAGGATCGGTGCTTATATCAGTTTCTCTTTCAACATCTCAAATGCTGCTTGGTACTCTACCGACCAAACAAACTTCACCTCCTTGGGGGTTAGGCGAGTCATTGGTGTTGAAATCCATGCAAAGTCTGCCCCAAAGCTCTAATAATTTCCTGTTAATCCCAAGAAATTTCATACATCTGCTACTATCTTCGGGATTGGCCAATTCGCTACTGCTTCAACCTTCTTGGAGTCCACTGATACTCCCGCTCCTGAGATGATGTGCCCCAATAATGACACATGATCTAACCAGAACTCATACATATTGAGTTTAGAATATAACTAATGCTCCCTCAGAACTTGCAATAATTTTCGAAGATATTTTTTATGCTCTTCTTCACTGTTGGAGTAGACAAGAATATCGTCTATGAATACCACTATAAATTGATCTAAGTATGGCATTAAGATACAATTCATCAAATCTATAAATATTTCTAGTGCATTAGTCAATCTGAATAGCATAACTAAGAATTCGTAATGCCCATATCGAGATTAAAATACTATTTTCGATATATTTTGCTTTTGGACTCTCACTTGATAATTTCCTGATCGAAGGTCTAGGTTGGAGAATACTTTTGCTTTACTCTATTGGTCAAACAAATTATCAATCATGGATAATGGATACTTGTTCTTCTCTGTTAAGGCATTCAACTGCCTATAGTCGATACAAAATTGTGTCGATATGTCCTTCTTCTTTACTAGAAGCGTTGGTGCATCCTATGGTGATCCACTAGCCCGAATAAACCTCTTTGGCTTCAATTCATTCACGTAATGATACAACTGGTTAAGTTTCATTGGTGACATCTGATAGATCTTGTTGAAAACTGGTTCTGCTACTGGTTTCAACTCTATGCAGAACTCTACTTCTCTTACTAGGGTAATCAGGGAAGCTCTTCCGAAAATACATCAAGAAAATTATCTTATTCTAGGAAACTGACCTTCAACTCCTATAACTGCTGCAATGCCACCTTCATGCTGATCCTTCACCGTCTTATTGAAGATAAATTCTTCCTTTCTCGGTATATTAAACCAAACTCTAACCCTACGACAATCTATCATCGCATGACTGTCTCTCAACCAGTCCATGCCTAGAATAACATCGAAGTTATCCATAGGAAACTGGATCAACTTCGTAGATAATGAATGCCCACATACTACGATTGGACATGCTACACATACTCTACTGACTCCTATGAGTCCATTATCAGTGAGTATATTCAGACTCTCTGGCAATGCCTCGAACTCTAATCCAATACGTATCGCAAATCGTGCACATACAAATGAATGTGATGCTCCCGAATCAAATAATGTTAGGGCAAGAAAAGATATAACAAGAATGTTACTTGCCACCAAGTCACCTAATGCCAAGGCCTCCTCCAGAGATAGGGTAAAAGGTTGCCCTTGGCCTTACGGTGCTACTTGAATATGCAGTTGTGGCCTCTGCTGCCCATACTAGGGATTCCTCTGCTGGTTGTATATCTGAGTTTGCGTCGGCAATGAACGCTAATCCAATGGCCTGATCGCCAGTGCTGGTCCCCTATACTGAGCTATCCCTGCTGTTGGAAGTGCTAACCTCTGTGTCAGTCCTTCAATCCTCTGCATTATAGGACAATTGGCAATCCGATAATCTAGACTGCCACATCACAGGCATAATCCTTGTGCTACTCTATACACATCTTTCGTATGGCCTCTCTTGCCATAATACATACATCCGACTGGTACTTTGATGACATAATATTTGTTTACTAGATGAAGTTATGGATGAGGAAGAGACGCTTCTTCTATATAGCTTAGATGAGTCTGAATAGAGAAGTACAAATTGATGGAAGAGCAGCAATTTTTATTTTGTGTAGATATGTAGTCCTTTATGTATATTACCTTTTGATAAAGAAAACTAGACTTCTAACCCTTTTGGGTTCAGATTTGGTGAAAGAAACCTCCGCAATATCCCTCTTGGGTACATATTTAATTATGTATGGTTTATGTTTATAGATGTAAATTATTCTTAGTTTATCAATTATTTAGTATTATTCATACTTTTGTCCTAGAACTTTACAGGCGACAATCGTAATATGGATACATGTGTATTCGTATGACGCATAACTTAGAATGTTAATTATGTAATTGGCTTATCGTATTCTAGGAGCAGGACATGGCAAAACAAATTTAATAAGTAGTTTTAGGCTAAAATAATTAAAATAAGAAGTAAATAAATAATTTTGTTGACAAATTAGGAGAAATTCTATTTTAGCTTGATAATACTGCCATACAAATTTGGGACTAAAATAAATTCATATGCTCCTATTAAATTTTTTTAGATCTATTAATTTTAATTAAATACTTTCTAGCATAAATTATTTCTAATAAATTTTAGGAAAATTTCTAAATTTTTTAAATTTTTTAGGCTAGTATAGAATGTTTCTAAGGAGTCAAATCAACCAAACTTATCCAAGTTGTACTTTTAGTTACAATTTTTTTACTTAGAGCTTTCCGGTAGCGGATGATACATGACCCATAACCCTTGTTGTGTCTTCTATGGCAGATGTGTTTACGAGATTTGTTAGTTCACTTCCACTAGATGTCGTGAGTTCAATTCTACCGAATATCATGACATTTCTGTATTACCTGTCACTAACACCACCACCACTACTAGTGCAATAGCTTAGATTATATGTGTACTTAGTTATGTTTCGAGATTTTTTTTGTATCTATAATTATAATTGATATTGTATGAGGATTATACAGAGGGTTGCGTCGATATAAACAAGATTTTTGTTTCTTCTATTTTTGTGTTCAAACGACATTTTTTTGCTGAAGATCCGATCATACAGGTATTATATGACTTACATCATGTCAAAAATTTATATTATATTCGTGTTTCAGGATTTCTAATGAGTGTTTTGTGCCGCTAAAGGTTTGATGGGAAAAATAATTATATGACAGGTTGTGCGGAATCTCATATATATATATATATATATATATATATATATATATATATATATATATATATGTGTGTGTGTGTGTGTGTGTGTGTGGAAGGAAAGGAACAACTGTATTTTTGAGGGGTTGTGCACGGTTCCTATTGGCATTTTGCATAATGTAGACTATGATGTAAGGAAGGTTATGAGCAGAAATACCTAAGCTGAGATATCTGTAACACTGTTTATATTTGATATAATAGAATTATTTTTTCCCAAATATATATATGGAAATAGGGTAATTATATGGATAAAACAGCTTACATCCCACAAGTGTATCTATGGGCGGTATCCTTTCTAGACAATAACGCCATTACATCAAATTTTATATTATGGATAATTCCAATATCTGAAGTATAGAGCCCCTCAAAGATGCACATATTACATTCCATCCAGATATGTCAGACTGTAGAAACAAGCCAAACATGATCCTCATTCTACCACTTCGATCCTTTCTGCTTTAATATTCTAATCCCCCTATCACTTGTTCCATATCTTATTGTCCTTCAGTGCTAATGCTCATCTGTCACAACTATATTTTCTAGGAAAGGATATTTTGGTCATTTTATAATTTATGTGCTTGTTGAATATATATTTATTGTATTATTTAATTATTTTTTGATGTTAGATTTGATTTTGAACTTGTGTTAGTGGACCTAACTAGATGAGACTAGACTCATGAACCAACATTAATCCTAGTTAGATTTGAGCCCAATAGCAAGCCCATTCATTAGGAGGATAACTTAATTAGTTAAACTAATTAGTTTAGAACCTTCCTTCCATAATTAATTCCTTTATGACAAGCCCTAAGGGGTATTGTGGACTTTTCATAGTGACTGGAGTAGTGGCAAGGCCGGCCATAGTAGGGGGAGGAGAGAGACTCTCTCTCTCTCTCTCTCTCTCTCTCTCTCTCTCTCTCTTCATCCATTCATTTCAATTCTAGATCTAAATTTTTTTCCATCCAAATTCCTTCATCCCGACACCTATCCCTACCCAAATTCCTTCCCAATTTCTTCTCTACTCATAATTGGAGGCTATTAAAACAAGGAGGAGACAAGGATCTATAAGGAGGAGGAAAGAGCACAAGTTGAAGGCTCTTGACACTCATCTAGAGAATTGTATTAGGAATCCATTTTCCAATAGGTATAATTTAGTTTTTTCTCTCTAATTAGAATCTAAATCTATAGTTTAATCTTTAGAAATCCTCCTATGTACTAAGGCTAGCCATAGGAAGTGGAATTAGGTTCATAGGAGGCCTATGGAGAAAGTTATGTGGTATTTTGTGTCAATTTTGGGGAAATTCTGAGATTGACATATCTTGTGTTTGTCAATAGATCAATTAGACTAAATTGACATGTGTTTGGTTGTGTGAGACTAGTGTCGTATCAATAATTGGATACGTATAGGCCATATCATGATAATTTGGCGATAATGGTTGTTTTGGAGGTTTTCATCCGACACGGGGGTTTGGGCATGTCATATTTTAACACGGGCACATAGTTGAGTAGCTAGCTCTTCGTAGTACTTCTAATTATGATTCTAGACTTGCTTGTGTCCTTCAGGATACGTTTGGTGGTGTGGTGCAGCCGTATCGCAAGCGTATCATAGATTGAGTATGATACCGGTGCGGTACACTCCACTTGTTTGATAACTTTGCATTCTAATTAAATTTACCTTGGTTATAGTTATTAGAGTATTATAATTGTAGTTGTTATATGAAACACACACACACACACACACACACACACACACACACACACACATATATATATATATATATATATATATATATATATATATATATATATATATATATATATATATATATATATATATAGCTATATTTCTATTGTATTTGAATGTGTTGGTGGTCATATGGAGAGTAGGAAGTTTATGTGCACTACTAGTGTTGCTATATATATATATATATATATGAATTATAATGTGTGTGTTTGTGTGATTGTGTTAGTGAGGCTAGGTAGAGGAAGGACTCGGGCCATGCACTAGCAATACGCAGTAAAGAGCAGCAGCAGCAACAATGTAGTGAAGAGAAGCAACAGCACGCAGTGAAGAGCAGCAGCAACAACAATGTTGAGAAGAGCAGCAGCAGCAGCAACACGCATTGAGAATAGCAGCAGCAGCAACTTGATGAACAGTAACTACCATGGTGAGAGGGGTCGGATAAATCGTAGGTTGGAGTCGTATAGTTAGTGTTTAAGCTTAGTTGTTAGTTGGAGGAAAGTTTATATCGTTAGTATATATATAATGGTTGATTAGTTAGTTAATATGTAACAGCTAGTTATAAGTTGGGTATGTATATATATATTAACTGTTAGTTGGACGTTAAGATTAGTATATATAGAATGTTATCTATAATCGTATAAGTAGTAGATATTCATAAATAGTATTATAGTGTATCGGTTAGAGAGATTGAATGTTAGTCTAGGATTACCTTGTGATACCAAGGGAATTGTTAGTTGTTAGGTTGACTCAAGGTATTGGGTATTGTGTATCAAGATGAGTGTAGCTAGCGTGATACCGTGTTGGCTCAAAGCCAAGGTATCTACTTAGTTTTAGTTTAGCTAGGGATACTAGTATGTAGTATAGTTTTATAACTTATAGAATATCTTATATAAATATATATTACGTATCTTACGATACGGTATAGTGTTAGTATCCTAGTATCCTAATATAGCTAGTATAGCCTAGTTACATAGTGTATGGACCCAATATCCTAGAGATTCATACAACCTAGAAATAGCTAGTTTGACCAAGTTTGAATAGTTTTACCCAGAGTTGACATAGTTTGACTAATTTGACCTAAAATAGATTTTGGATCTAGAATTTGACTAGTTTAACTTATTTTTATTCCAAAATATTGTATTGATATAATATTCTATATTTAGGTATCCGAGGTACCGTTTCGGACATCTTTGATACTGTTCATCGAATTTCAGACAAGTATATTATCTGATAGTTTTTTATTTATGATATCCCCTATGTTTCTTGTATTTAGTGTAGATATCCTTGATTTCTTGACACGATGGTTACACGGATTGGTATATTTGTATCTCGTCATGAAATGTTATTCCTTGGTATTTATAGTGTATCTTGTGCAAGCCTTATTCATCGTTCTTCTTGTATATCTACAGACATCGATTCTTGGGGAGACTAGCTACCTACCCAGTGAATTCCGTATCCTAACGTAGCATGGTTGGATCCACTATACTAGTCGGGGCGGGGAGTGTTAGTGTAGATATATGATAATACCCTTCTTTTGTATGTCCTTGTGAGTGTTGATCATACACCGCACGTATGATTAAATAGGTCCTAATCCTTATACAAGTTCCCAAGTATATCATATGTGAAGCTGGTACTCACTCACATAGTAGTAATATTTCTTGCTCATATTCATGATGCTTATTCTTGTATTTAATTCTAGTATTCCTATTTTGCATATATCTTGTACCTATATATTGCATCTTGTATATTCATTCTATTTACTATTCTATAATTATATCATTCATTGGAACTTCTGTTAGAGGTGTACTTTGCTCCTTTCCTAACTGGATATATTTTTTCCAGATGATATTAAGGAGTGGTATCCCACTCACTACGGGCCTTAGGATATAGTCTACTTAGAGTCAAAGACTTTAACTCAGGAGGGTCTCATCCCGGTTGAGACAAATGACCCAGTACCTATAGCTCAGTAGATAGAATTATTTGTACTGGATTTGTCTCCAGCTTTTGACCTTAGTATTTCTTATTTCTGATGACTCATTGGTTATTACTTTGTCTCGTGTGTTGTATTTGACTCTTTAGTTCTTTATATCATATTCGTGCGATTGTTCCTCTTATAGATCTGTGATTGAGTATTCATATTTTATTGGTGGCATTATTATATCTTGATTGCTAGATATATAGTTTATCCAAATAGCGTTCTACCATCGATGTTGTGGCGTATGCTGGACATTGTTCACTACTCGTGCCCCTACAATGGGTGTGGGTCATGACACATTTTTAGTGGTAGTCCATGTATATCTTTAAGGTCATAATTAGTGCAATTCGTAGTGGTGCTCTTATTTGAGTACTATTACGAGCCTGTTTCAGGATATAGGATATAGGCTATAGGCTAAGAATACTCAATCACATCTAGGAAAAACTCTATTGATTTATTTTAACTGTTCTTCCTTGATATTGATATTGATATTGATATTGATATTGATATTTGATCTTTAACTGTCCTTCTTTGCATACATTATATAATGTTCCATATTGATTCTTTACTTTCGCTTTGCCTCAGGATGCCGCCTAAGACTCGATCATAGTAGAGAGAAGAAGTTTTTGAGAGATCATCGACTTCCCGAGGGCCTGCACCAGTCACTTCTTTAGATATTGGCGTATCAGCTACCTTTAAGGGTCCACCTCCAGCTCAGGGGACTGTTCCAGCTATGTCTAAGGGGCTTCCACCTCCACCTTCTGTAACGATAGATGTGACTCAGGTGTTCGTATTATTTTGCGAGATGATGGAGGCTCAGAGGGCCCAGTCAGAGGCTCACAAGAGGCAAACCGACGTGTTTTGGTAGGGTATTGAGAGTGCTCATCAACTTACCCTTGTTGTAGTAGAGAGAGGAGCTCCGGTCCAACAGCTGGTTGCTCCGTAGGTTGCCCAGCTTCGGCCGGGTAATATCCATGACTTTAAGAAGCTGGAACCTCGGGTCTTCAAAGGAATCGAGGGCATCATCTATGTTGATGATTAGCTCGAGGATATCGAGCATCTCATGAGGGTGTCTCGTCTTGCTGAGGATATAAAGGTTTATGAAGTAGGACTTCAGTTGTTCGACATCGCCCACACTTGGTTCAAGAATGAGCTACTTCTTACTAATGCAGTATAGTCTTGGGAGGTGTTCAAGGACCTCTTCAAGAGAAAGTTCTTTTCTCGGAAGGATAGATTGGACTTGGGGAGGCAGTTTGAGGGCCTTACTCAAGGGAGCATGTCCATGGAGGAGTATGCCACAGAGTTTCGTAGGCTGAGCCAATTTATAGAGTATTTGGTGAAGGAGCCAGAGGTTCGGGCTATCTGCTTCTGTGAGGGTCTGAACTGGAAAGTGAAGATGCTCATTCAGTCTTTCAATAAGACGTATTCAGAGATACTTGCGGAGGCACGCAAGGTTGAGCGGGAGTTGAGCTTAAAACCTAAGAGAGATCTTTTCTGGGGGCTCTAGTAGCACCGCAGGGACTGCTAACCGTTCTCATTTCTAGCCTAGACCTTTTCAGCAGCAACAACAGCAACAGACTCTAGCAAGAGCACCGGTTCACCAGGAACCCCAACAACAACAGAGACAGTCATAACAAGCTTCTTTCCACTTCTTCAAGCAGCCCGGCTACATCTAGAAAGTTCGTAAAAATATGTAGTTAGTTTGTCTGTATTGTGGTATCGAGGAGCATCAACTAAGGGATTGTTCTTCCAAACCTCATCGTGCAGTTCAGGGAGCAGCTCCAGCTCCCAGAACATAGGCGAGGCCACTTGCAGTACAGCCAAGGGGACCGCCGCTTCCGACCCAGCAGCAGTGCTATGCCCAGCACCCGCATCAGGGAGGTGCACCTCAGGGATGAGCATTTCTAGGACGGCCGAGGAGGCGGAGCCACCGGAGATGTCATCGCAGGTTCTGTTCTTCTTGATTCTATTCCAGATTTAGCTTTGTTTGATAGTGGTGCTTCCCATAGTTTTGTATCTATTTTTTTTACTCTGAAGAATAAAAAAGCCACGAGATTTTTCTTAGGACTTACAAGATCATGACCGGGGGAGGCATTATCCTGGTTAGTGATATTTGCAAGGAACAGAGAGTTACTCTGGAAGACCGGGAGCTGAGTGGTTGTCTACTTGTAATATCACTTTTGAGCTACGATATTATACTCGGGATGGATTGGTTGAGTAGACACCATGCTAGTATAGATTGCAAAGGAGGTAGAGTTTTGTTTAGCTTGCCAGGAGAGCGAGAGTTTGAGTTTTCTATAGGAGCTGCAGAGCAGAGAGAAGGCATTATCTGTGGAGCTATGGTGGAAGATAAGGAGTTGCCACATCCTTTGATAGCAGAGTTCTTAGATGTGTTTCCTGAAGAGTTACTAGGATTGCCGTCAGATCGAGATGCTGAGTTCTCTATAGACTTACTTTCAGGTGTGGAGCCAATTTTACAGCATGTCTATAGAGTGAACAACAGCGAGCTGGTCGAGCTGAAGAAACAAGTATATGAATTACAGGATAATGGATTTATAAGATCCAGTTCTTCACCATGGGGAGCTCCGGTATTATTTGTACCGAAGAAGGATGGATCGGTGCGCATGTACATCGATTATATGGCATTAAATAATCTCACTATTAAGAATAAATACACGTTGCCACAGATTGATGACCTGTTTGATCAGTTGAGTGGCGACAAGGTATTTTCCAAGATAGACTTGAGATCAGGCTACTACTAGGTAAAAGTGAAGCCGAAGGACATTCCGAAGACTGTTTTTAGGACTCAGTATGGCCAGTATGAGTTTATGGTGATGCCATTTGGGTTGATTAATGCCTAGCGGTATTTATGAATTTGATGAACAAGGTGTTCCACCAGTACCTTGACAAGTTCGTGGTGGTGTTCATCGATGACATTCTCATACACTTGAAGACACTAGAGGAGCACGAGGAGCATCTGCGAATTGTGTCAGATGTGCTGAGGAATGAGAAGCTGTTTGGGAAGCTGTCCAAGTGTGAGTTCTTCTTGGACAAGGTGGAGTTCTTAGGACATTTTATGACTGGTGATAAGATTTCAGTAGATCCGAAGAAGATTACAGCAGTAAAGTCTTGGAAGACCCTAAGTTTAGTGGCGGAAATCAGGAGTTTCTTGGGTTTGGCAGGCTACTACAGGAAGTTTGTACAAGATTTTTTGAGGATTGCCGAGCCGATAACTAGACTCACCAGGAAGGACGCGGAGTTTGTTTGGACAAGAGAGTGCCAGGTTGTTTTGAGGAATTGAAGATAAGGTTGACGTCTGCTCCTATTTTGATGTTGCCATCAAGGTCAAGAGGTTTTACTATTTATAGTAATGCATTGGGGAAAGGGCTGGGTTGTGTTCTTTAGTAGAATGGGAAAGTGATTGCCTATGCATCCAGGCAGTTGCGTCCTCATGAGAAGAACTATCCTACCCACGATTTGGAGTTGGCATTGAAGTTGTAAAAATACTATTTGTACGAAGAGCGTATGAATATCTTCACAGACCGCAAGAGCATAAAGTATGTTTTGACTCAGAAGGAGTTAAACATGAGACACCGTCGGTGGCTGGAACTGATAAAAGATTTTGACATATCCTTACAGTATCATCCTGGGAAAGCCAATGTAGTTGCTGATGCCTTGAGCAGGTATCCGGTAGCTATATTTTTGATGCAAGACCGGTATTTGTTGGAGGATTTGGAGAGCTTGGGCATTGAGGTGATAGTCCCTGATTTTGCCATACAGATGTGGGGGTTGCAGATACACTCAGAATAGATGGACCTGATCAAGGCAGCCCAATATGAGGATGTTTCTCTGTGGAGCATCAGAGCTCAAGTGAGAGCAGGATTGGAGGATGATTTCACCATTGCAGAGGATGGTTCTTTACGATATGGTGCTAGATTATGTCTGCCTAGTGGGGAGCTGCATAAGGAGGTATTATAGGAAGCACATCGCTCTCAGTATTTCATGCATCCAGGTGCCAATAAGATGTATCGGGATATGCGAGAGAGCGTGTGGTGCTATGGAATGAAGAGGGAGGTGCCACAGTTTGTATCTAGATGCTTAGTGTGCCAGCAGGTAAAAGCCGAGAGGTAGAGGCCAGGTGGATTACTTCAGCCATTATCCATTCCAGAGTGGAAGTGGGAGCATATTACTATGATTTTGTGTCTGGAATTCTGTGATCTTCAGGAGAAAAAGATGCGATTTGGGTCATCGTTGACAGGTTGACCAAGTCGGCCCACTTTTTACCTTTCAAGGTGGGTTTGTCTACGAAGAAGTTGGCAGAGATGTATGTGAGGCAGATCGTCAAGATACATGGGCTTCCCGTCAGCATAGTTTCGGATCGAGATAGTCATTTTACTTCTCATTTCTAGAGTAGTTTGAAGGCGAGTTTGGGCACCCAGCCAAGTTCAGTACTGCATATCATCCCCAGACAGATGGCCAGTCAGAGAGGACCATTCACTCTCGAGGATATTGTATGCATTTATGTGCTAGATTTTGAGGGATCTTGGGAGGACCATCTCTATTAGGTAGAGTTTGCTTACAACAACAGCTACCAGGTTAGTATAGAGATGTCACCATTTGAGGCTCTGTACGATCGGAGATATCGTTCTACCTTATCATTGGACGATGTTGGAGAGAGAGCTTTGCTGGGGCCAGAGATGGTTGTGGATGCAGTGGAGAAGGTTAAGTTGATCAAAGACCGACTTCGAGTGGCGCAAGACAGACAATGCCATTGGGCCGATAGCCACTGGAGACGTTTTGAGTTTGCGGAATAGTTTTAGATTTTGTTTTATGCTTGATATTGTTTGTTTGTTATAGATTAAGTTCTTAAGTTTTTTTTTTTGTTCTAGGTTGGTGGTCTGGTATTTCTAAGTATTTCTCCCATATGAGGCATGATTTATTTTGGTGGAGGCGGAAAGCTTAGTCCGCGATTCATCGGACCCTTCAGTATTCTCGAGAGGGCCGGTGCAGTTGCTTACAGAATAGACTTGCCACCTGCATTAGAAGGAGTACACAATATGTTTTATGTGTCGCAGTTCAGACGGTACATAATAGATCCTAGTCATGTATTGGATCACTCGAAGATAGATGTGGGCCCTACTCTTAGCAATCCAGAGCAGCCAGTTGAGATTCTGGATCAGAGAGAGAAGGTATTGTGGAACCAGACAATTCCTTTGATACGCGTCGCATGTAGGCATAACTCTCAGGGTGAGTCTACTTGAGAGAGAGAGGATGAAATGCGAGGGCGTTACCCATATTTGTTTTTACCTTGAGGTATATTCTTTCCTAATTCTGTTCTTTTTTATTTTTTGGGGTTTTTTCATCTTTGAATTTCGAGGATGAAATTATTTTAGGGAGGGTAGACTTGCCACTACCATATTTTCTAGAAAATGGTATTTTGGTCATTTTATAATTTATGTGCTTATTGAATATTTATTTATTATATTATTTAATTATTGTTAGATGTTAGATTTGATTTTAGACTTGTGTTAGTAGACCTAACTAGATTAGACTAGACTCATGGACCAATATTAATCCTAGTTAGATTTGAGCCCAATAGCAAGCCCATTCATTATTCATTAGGAGGATGACTTAATTAGTTAAACCAATTGGTTTAGAACCTTCCTTCCTTAATTAATTCCTTCATGACAAGCCCCAAGGAGTATTGTGCACTTTTTATAGTGACTTGGAGTAGGGGCAAGGCCGGCCATAGTAGGGGGAGGAGAAAGACTCTCTCTCTTAATCCATTCATTTTAATTTTAGATCTAGAATTTTCCTCGTCTAAATTCTTTCATCCCTACAACAATCCCTACCCAAATTCTTTCCCAATTCCTTCCCTACTCACCACTAGAGGCTATTAAAACAAGTAGGAGGCAAGGATCTACAAGGAGGAGAAAGGATCACAAGTTGAAGTATCTTGACACTCATTTGGAGAATTATATTGGAAATCCATCTCTCAATAGTTACAATTCAGATTTCTCTTTCTAATTAGACTCTAAATCAATATTATAATTATTTTAATCCCTCACATGTACTAAGACTACCTATAGGAAGTGGAATTAGGTTCATAGGAGGCCTATGGAGAAAGTTATGTGGTATTTTGCGTCAATTTTTGGAAAATTTTGAGATTGATGCATCTTGTGTTTGTCAATAGGTCTATTAAATCAAATTAACATGTGTTTGATTGTGTGAGACTAGTGTCGTATCCATAATTGGATAAGTGTAGGCCGTATCATGATAATTTGGCGATATGGATTAATTTCGAGGTTTTGTTTGACACGGGGTTTGAGCATGTCATATTTTGACACGGGCACATAGTAGAGTAGCTTGCTCTTCGTAGTACTTCTAATTGTGATTCTAGACTTGCTCGTGTCCTTCAGAATATGTTTGGTGGTGTGGTGGAGCCATATCAGAAGTGTATCATAGATTGAGTGTGTGTCATGACCCACACCCGATGTAAGGATGCAAGTCGAAAACAACGCCCAGCCTATGCCGCGAAATCGGCGGTAGAACGCTGTCTGGGTAATCTAGCTAGTAGTATAATAAACCACCAACAATGATAATATACTCAATCACAGATCTAAGATGGAAACGAGTACGAATAAGATAAAAAATAAAAATAGTCACATACAACTCATGAGTCTAAAATAATACATGAATGAGTCTGAAAGAATGCTAACAATAAGCTGGAGACAAATCCAATACAAGAAATACTAAGAAGGTACTAATCCCGGGTCATCTGTCTGAGTCGAGATAAGTCCCTCCTGAGCCAGGGTCTCTAACTCTAAGCTCACAACATCCTGGGGTCCATAATGTGTAGGGTACCACTCCCCAGTGTCATTTGGGAAAAATATATCCAGTCAGAAAAGGAGCAGAGTATATCTCTAACGGCAGTTCTAATCATGTAACAGTAAATAGATCTGAATATACAAGATGTACAATAGATACAAGAGATATACAATAAGGAATACTAGAATAAATATAATAATGAACAATATGACAATGAACAAGAATACTAATGACTAAGTGTGCGAGTACTAGCTTTAACATGTGATCAGCTTGGGAACATGATACAAGATTTATGGCCTGGCAAATCATATGTGCAGTGTATGATAAATACTATTTAAGAGCAAGAATTGATACAAGGAGGGTATGATCACATATCTACACTAAAATACTCTCCACCCTCGACTGGTATAATAGATCCAACCATAGTACGCTATGGCACAAGATTTCCCAAGAAGATAGCTAGTCTTCCCGAGAATCAGTGTCTGTACATGTACAAGATAATCAATGAAACAAGGCTTGCACAAGATACATCATATACCAAGGAATAACATCTTATGACGAGATCCGGCTATACCAATCCGTGTAACCATCGTGTCAAGAGAACAAGGATATATACACTAGATACAACAAACATAGAGGATATCATAAATAAGAAACTATCAGAGAATGTACTCTCCTGAAGTCCAAAGAACAGTCTCACAGATGTCTGACAGAGTGCCTCGAAGACCTAGATATGGAGTATAACATCAATACAAGGTTTCGGAAAAAATAAGTTAAACTAGTCAACTACTAGGTCAACAAGTCAATTCTAACTCAAAATTAAAACTGGGTCAACTCTAAGTAAAATTGGTCAAACTATGGTCAACTACCTATTTTTAGGTTGCATGAGTCTACCTCAAAGATATTGGGTTCAAACACTAAGAATCTAGGTCCTATTAGCTACATCTTAGAATGCTAGGATATCGCATCTCAGGATACGTAAAACAATAAGTAAAGCATCACATATACAAATTAAACAAATATTAATTATATAAAATCCTAATTATAACCTTAAATGGATACTTTGGTTTCGAACCAACTTGGTATCACAATACTAAACAATAATCTTGATACCCAAACCCAATACCTTGGGTATCCCCAAATACCTTGATACTTACCTTGGTATTTCAAGGTAATATCCAAAACCATGTTTATACTGACTACCCATAAATAATATATGCTAACAACTAAATATTATAAATATAGTATACTAAAAAACAAATAACAATTAGAAATATATATACATATATATTAATACCATATATATATATATATATATATATATATATATATATATATATATATACCTATAATATAAACCATAACTATATATATAAATAATCGCAAAAACGTCACTAAAAAGTTGTTGCCGCCGTCGCAATTGCTACTGCTGCTGTGGCGGGAACTGTTGCTACTTGCTGAGTTGCTGCAGCCACTGTTGCTGAGCTGTTGTTGCTTTTGCTGCTGCTGTCGCAATTGATGATGCGGCTGTTGTCGCTAAATTCGCTGTTGTTGTTGCTGCTGTATGTTACTAATGTTGTTGCTGCTCTCCTCCATATATATATATATATATATATATATATATATATATAACACTAATATATATATATATATATATATATATATATATATATATATATATATATATATATATATATATATATATAATATATATAACACATAATATATATATAGATACTAATATACAACTTATATAACTATGTATACATACATACACCTCCAGATACATATATATATGTACACAATAAATACATATAACATAACATACACATATATAGTATCATATATATATATAACTTCACATATACGTACATGTATATATATATATCATACAATTATATATATATATATATATATATATATATATATATATATATATATATATATATATATATATATATATATATATATATATATATATATATATATATATATATATATATATATATATATATATATATATATATAAAACATACATACAAGTATATATATATAACAACATATTTATATATATATACACACAATACATATATAAATATACTACTACATTTAAAAACTAATACATATGTAGAGAATTAGCTACACAATATATAACACATAGACATATAGATCTATGACACACTAATACATAAATATATATATATTTAACAATAATATATATATATATATATATATATATATATATATATATATATATATATATATATATATATATATATATATATATATACACACACACACACACATCACCAAGACTAAGAACAATTTAGAATAGATCTAGAATAAAATTGCACAAACACATGAAGCGTATCATACCGTATCCTACTAAATCTAGGATACGCTTGCGACATGATTCCACCACACATCCAAACGTACCCCGAAGGACACAAGCTAGTCTAATATATTATTTATGAACAATACGAAGAGTCAAACACAAATCTACCTGTCCGTATCAAAATATGACATGCTCAAAGTCCCGTGTCGGAGGAAAAACCCCCAAATCAACACGTATCACCAAATTGTTAGGATACGACCTACACATACCCAATTGTGAATATGACACTAGTCCCAACCACACAAGCACATGCCAAATTGATCTATAGGACTAATTCACACACACAACAAATGTCAATCTCGAAATTCCTCCAAAATTGACACAAAAAGTACCATAACTTTCACAATATGCCTCATATGAACACAAAACCAAATCCTATGGGTAGCCTATGCATATGGGTTAATTTATCATGGTTAAATATTTTATTTAAAATCTAAATTAAGGGAAAAAAATTGAATTGTACCTATTGGGATATGGATTTCTAATACAATCTCCAAATATGATAAAATTGGCCTCCAACTTCTAGATCCTTGCTCCACTGGTCTCCAATGGTGATTTGGAAAGTAATTAGGATAAAATTTGGTAGGGAAATGAAGGAATTTGGTTTAGAGAAATTCTAGATCTTGTTTTCAAATGAAAAGAGGAGAGAGAAATAAATTCCCCCCTCTTTAATAGGCCGGCCCCCCTTTCCCCTTCCTCAAGTCACTATAAATTGTCCATTATACCCCTTGGAGCCTATCATGAAGAAATAATTAAGGAGAAAAGCTTCTAGTCTAATGGTTTAATTAAATTATTTCTCCTCCTAAACAATGGTCTTTCTAAATGGACTAAAATCTAACAATTAATATATGTTGGTCTGTGAGTCTAAACTAAACTAGTTAGGTTCACTAACACAAGTCCAAAATAAAAAACTAACATCTAACAATAATTAAATAATACAAGAAATAATTATTTATCATGCACAATATTTAATTAAATATAAAATTACTAAAATACTCTTTCCTAGAAATATGGTAGTGACAAGTCTACCCTCCTTAAAATAATTTTATCCTCAAAATTTTAATGACGAAAACTACCCCCAGAGAATAAGAGAACATAACAAAAGAACTGAGCTAACTATGAAAGAACATAACATAATTAGGAAAGAACATACCTCAAGGCACAAACAAATATGGATAACGCTCTCGTATTTCATCCTCTCTCTCCCAGGTAGACTCCCCCGGAGAGTGATGCCTCCATACGACGCGCACCAAAGGAATAGTCTGGTTCCTCAGCACCTTCTCTCTCCGATCCAGAATCTCAACTGGCTGCTCTGGATAACTAAGAGTAGGGCCTACCTCTATCTCTGAGTGATCCAACACATGACTAGGATCTGCCACGTAACGTCTCAACTGTGACACGTAAAATACGTTGTGCACTCCCTCGAGTGTAGGTGGCAAGTCTATTCTATAAGCAACTGCCCCGACCCTCTCTAGAATAGTGAAAGGTCCGATGAATCGCGGACTAAGCTTCCCTCCTCCACCGAAGCAAATCGTGCCTCGTGTCGGAGAAATCCTCAGAAACACCAAACCACCCACCTAGAACAAAATACCACCTTAAGAACTTAATCTATAACAAACAACCAATAACAAGCATAAAACAAAAATCTAAACTATACCTCAAACTCCAAAGGTCTCTGGTGGCTATCGGCCCAATGCCGCTGTCTGTTCTGCGTCACACGAAGTCTGTCTCTGATCAACTGAACCTTCTCCGCTGCATCTACAACCACCTCTGGCCCAAGCAAAACTCTCTCTCCAATATCGCCCTATGTCAAGGGAGTACGACACCTCCGACCGTTCAGAGCTTCAAAAGATGACATCTCTATACTAGCCTGGTAGCTATTGTTGTAAGCAAACTCTACCAAATGGAGATGGTCTTTCCAAGAACCCCCGAAATCTAGTACACAAGTGCGCAACATATCCTCGAGAGTCTGAATAGTCCTCTCTGACTGCCCATATGTCTGGGGATGATATACAGTAATAAACTTGAGCTGAGTGCCAAAACTCTTCTGCAAACTCCTCCAGAAATGAGAAATGGAACGACTATCCCGATCCGAGACTATGCTGACGAAAACTCCATGTATCCTAATGATCTGCCTCACATACATCTCTGCCAGCTTCTCCGTAGACAAACCCACCTTGAAAGGCAAAAAGTGGGCTGACTTGGTCAACCTATCAATGATAACCCAAATTGCGTCTTTTCCTTTTAGAGATCGTGGAAGTCCGGACACAAAATCCATAGTAATGTGTTCCCCTTTCCACTCTAGAATGGGTAATGGCTGAAGTAAACCTTCTGGCCTCTGCCTCTCGGCTTTCACCTGCTGGTACACTAAGCATCTAGATACAAACTGTGCCACTTCCCTCTTCATGCCATACCACCATACACTCTCTCGCATATCCCGATACATCTTGTTGACACCAGGATGTATGGAATACTGAGAGAGATGCGCTTCCTGCAATACCTCCTCACACAGATCTCCACTAGGCACACACAATCTAACTCCATGTCGCAAAGAACCATCCTCAATAATGGTGAAATTATCCTCCAATTCTGCTCTCACCTGAGCTCTGATGCTCCTCAGAGATACATCCTCATACTGTGCTACCTTGATCTTATCCATCAATTTAGAATATATCTGCAATCCCCATATCTATATAGAACAACCAGGAACTATCACCTCAATGCCTAAGCTCTGCAAGTCCTCCAACAAATATCGATCCTGCGTTAAGAACATAGCTACCGGATACCTACTCAAAGCATCGACAACTATATTAGCTTTCCCAAGATGATACTGCAAAGATATATAAAAATCCTTCATCGGTTCCAACCACTGACGTTGCCTCATGTTCAACTTCTTCTGTGTAAAAACGTACTTCAAGCTCTTGTGGTCTATGAAGATCTCCATACGCTCTCCGTACAAATAATATTTTCACAATTTCAAGGCGAAGATGACTGCTGCCAACTCCAAATCATGGGTAGGATAGTTCTTCTCATGAGGACGTAATTGCCTAGATGCATAGGCAATCACTTTCCCATTCTGCTGAAGAATACAACCCAAACCTTTCCTTGATGTATTACTATAAATAGTGAAACCTTCAGACCCTGATGGCAACGTCAAAATAGGAGAAGACGTCAACCTCTTCTTCAATTCCTCAAAAGCAACCTGACAATCCTACATCCAAACAAACTTTACATCCTTCCTGGTGAGTCTGGTCATCAGCTCGGCAATCCTCAAACAATCTTGTACAAACTTTCTGTAGTAGCCAGCCAATCCCAAGAAACTCCTGATCTCTGTTACCGAACTCGGGTCTTCCAAGATACTACTACTGCGATCTTCTTCGGATCCACTAAAATACCATCACCAGTCACAACATGCCCCAAGAATTCTACCTTGTCCAGGAAGAACTCACACTTGGACAGCCTCACATACAACTTCTCCTTCCTTAGCATATCCAACACAATCCATAAATGCTCCTCATGCTCCTCCGGTGTCTTCGAGTAAATGAGTATGTCGTCGATGAACACCACTATGAACTTGTCAAGGTACTGATGGAACACCTTGTTCATCAAGTTAATAAATACCGCCGGTGCATTAGTGAACCCAAACAACATCACCATAAACTCGTACTGACCATACCGAGTTCTAAAAGCAGTCTTCGGTATGTCCACCGGCTTCACCTTCACCTGGTGGTAGTCTGATTTCAAATCTATCTTAGAAAACACCTTGGCACCACTCAACTGATTGAACAGATCATCAATCCGTGGCAAAGGGTACTTATTCTTGATAGTAAGATTATTCAATGTCCTGTAATCAATGCACATGCGCACTGATCCATCCTTCTTCGGTACAAACAATATCGGTGCTTTCCACAGTGAAGAACTCGATCTGATAAACCCCTTATCCTGCAATTCATCCACCTGCTTCTTCAGCTCGACCAGCTCGCTGTTGTTTACTCTATAGACATGTTGTGAAATTGGTTCTGCACCTGGCACCAAGTCTATAGAGAATTCAACATCTCGATCTGGCGACAACCCTGGCAATTCCTCAGGAAATATATCCAAGAACTCTGCTATCAATGGATGCGACAACTCCTTGTCTTCCACCATAGCTCCACAAATAATGCCTTCTCCCTGCTCTGCAGCTCCTCTAGCAAACTCGAACTCTGGCTCTCCCGACGGACTAAAGAAAACTCTACCTACTCTGCAATCTATGCTAGCACGGTGCCTACTTAACCAATCCATCCTGAGTATAATATCGTAGCTCGGAAGTGGCATTACAAGTAGACACGCACTCAACTCCCGGCCTCCCAGAGTAACTCTGATCCTTGCAAATATCATTAACCAGGATAATGCCTCCCCCGATCATGATCTTGTAAGTCCTAAGCAAAGACTCAGCTACCAAACCATGCTTCAGAGAAAAAAAACAGATACAAAACTATGGGAAGCACCACTATCAAACAAAGCTAAAGCTGGAATGGAATCAATATGGCACATGATGTAAGACACTCAAGGAAAGAACAGTTTAAGAGAACAAGTATCAATATCAAGGAAGAATAGTTAAATCAAAAGAATTTTCCTAGATGTAATTGAGTATTCTCAGCCTATAGCCTATATCCTATATCTTATATCCTATATCCTGAAACAGGCTCGTAATTGCACTCAATTTAGAGCACCACAATGAATCACACTAATTGCGACCTCGAATAGACCTGCATGGGACACCACTATAAATGTGTCATGACCCGCACTCGATGTAAGGATGCAAGTCAGAAATAACGCCCAGCCTACGCCACGAAATTGGCGGTAGAACGCTGTCTGGGTAATCTATCTAGCATTATAATGAACCACCAACAATGACAATATACTCAATCAAAGATCTAAGATGGAAACAAGCACGAATAAGATAAAGAATATAAATAGTCACATACAACTCATGAGTCTAAAATAATACATCAATGAGTCTGAAAGAATGTTAACAATAAGCTGGAGATAAATCCAGTACAAGAAATACTAACAAGGTACTAATACCGGGTTATCTGTCTCAGTCGAGATAAGTCCCTCCTGAGCCAGGGTCTCTGAATCTAAGCCCATAACATCCTGAGGTCCATAATGTGTAGGGTACCACTCCTCAGTATCATCTGGAAAAATATATCCAGTCAGGAAAGGAGTAGAGTACATCTCTAACAGTAGTTCTAATCAATGATAAAAATAATGTAACAGTAAATAGATGTGAATATACAAGATGCATAATAGATACAAGAGATATACAATAAGGAATACGGTAATAAATACAATAATGAACAATATGAAAATGAACAAGAATACTAATGACTAAGTATGTGAGTACAAGCTTTAACATGTGATCGGCTGGATACAAGATTTATGTCCTTGCTAATCATACGTGCGGTGTATGATTAATACTATTCAAGATCAAGACTTGCTACAAGGAGAGTATGATCACATATCTACACTAAAATACTCCCCACCCTCGACTGGTATAATAGATCCAACCATGGTACGCTATGGCACGAGATTCCCCAAGAAGATAGATAGTCTTCCTGAGAATCAGTATCTGTACATGTACAAGATAATCAATGAAACAAGGCTTGCACAAGATACACTATATACCAAGGAATAATATCTCATGATGAGATCCGGATATACCAATCTGTGTAACCATCGTGTAAAGAGAACAAGGATATATGCACTAGATACAACGAAAATAGAGGATATCATAAATAAGAAACTATCAGAGAATGTACTCGCCTGAAGTCCAAAGAATAGTCTCACAGATGTCTGACACGGTACCTCGAAGACCTAGATATGGAATATAACATCAATACAAGGTTTTGAAAAGAAAATAAGTTAAACTAGTCAACTTCTAGGTCAACAAGTCAATTCTAAGTCAAAAGTCAAACTAGGTCAACTCTAAGTCAAATTGGTCAAACTATGGTCAACTATGGTCAACTACCTATTTTTAGGTTGCATGAGTCTACCTCAAAGGTATTGGGTTCAAACACTAAGAATATAGGTCCTACTAGCTACATCTTAGAATGCTAGGATACCGTATCTCAGGATACGTAAAACAATTGGTAAAGCATCACATATACATATTAAACAAATATTAATTATATAAAATCTTAATATAACATTAAATGGATATTTTGGTTTTGAACCAACCTGGTATCACAACACTAAACCATAATCTTGATATCCAAACCTAATACCTTGGGTATCCCAAATACCTTGATACTTACCTTGGTATTTCAAGGTAATATCCAAAATCTTGTTTATACTAACTACCCATAAATAATATAAGCTAACAACTAAATATTATAAATATAGTATACTAAAACATAAATAACAATTAGGAATATATATACATATATATTAATACCATATATATACATATATATACCTATAATATAAACCATAACTATGTATATAAATAACCGCAGAAATGTTAATAAAAAGCTGTTGACGACGTCGCAATTGTTGCAGCTGCTGTGGCGGGAATTGCTGCTATTGCGACGGATTTCCTGCTGTTGTTGTTGTTGTTGTTGAGTTTCTGCTGCCACTGTTGCTGAGCTTCTGTTGCTGTTGTCGCAAATGTTGTTGCGGCTGCTGTCGCTAAATCCGCTGCTGCTGCTTCTGCTGTGTGTTGCTAATGCTGTTGCTGCTCTCCTCCTCTTATATATATATAAAACACCAATATATATATATATATATATATATATAATATAATACATAATATATATATATATATATACTAATATATATAACTATAACTTATATAACTATATATACATACATACACCTTCACATACATATATATGTACACAATAAATACATATAACATAACATACACATATATAGTATCATATATATATAACTTCACATATACGTACATGTATATATATATATATCATACAATTTTATATATATATATATATATATATATATATATATATATATGACAAAATATATATATATATATATATATATATATATATATATATATATATATATAACAACATATATATATATATATATATATATATATATATATAAATATACTACTATATTTAAAAACTAATACGTATGTAGAGAATTAGCTACACAATATATAATACATAGACATATAGATCTATGACACACTAATACATAAATATATATATATATATATATATATATATATATATATATATATATATATATATATATATATATATATATATATATATATATATATATATATATATATAATTGCACATCACCAAGACTAAGAACAATTTAGAATAGATCTAGAATTAAATTGCACAAACACATGGAGCATATCACCCTATATCCCACTAAATTTAGGATACGCTTGCGACACGAGTCCACCATACATCCAAACGTACCCCGAAGGACACAAGCAAGTCTAATATATAAACTTTCATGCTTGGTGGAGAAGAAGAGAACAAGGGTAAAATCACTTGTTGTCTTGTTCTCTGCTATTTATGAACAATACGAAGAATCAAACACAAATCTACCTGTCGGTATCAAAATGTGACATGCTCAAAGTCCCGTGTCAGAGGAAAAACCCCCAAATCAACACGTATCACCAAATTATTGGAATACGACCTACACGTACCCAATTATGGACATGGCAATAGCCCCAACCATACAAGCACATGCCAAATTGATCTATAGGACCAAATGACACACACAACAAATGTCAATCTCGGAATTTCCCTAAAATTGATACAAAAGTACCATAACTTTCATAATATGCCTCAAATGAACACAAAACCAAATCCTATGGGTAGCCTACGCATATGGATTGATTTCTCGTAGTAAAATCTCATATTTAGAACCCAAATTAAGGGAAAAAACATGAATTATACCTATTAGGTGTCACGACCCGCACCCGGAATTGGGGCACGAGTACGCGGGTACGTCCAGCCTACGCCGCAGCATCGGCGCTAGAACGCTGTCAAGGTCTTGATACTATCTAGCCAATCTCACACAAGCATCCAATCTCCATAAGGAGGCACGGATGACACAATAAAATGAACACATACTCAATCACAGGACTATAGCACGATAAGATCTCGAACAAAAATTAAATACAACACAAGTCAAGAAGTAATAATCTAACTCAACAAATATCCAAGTCATCAAAAATGCCGGAGACAAATCCGGTACCAAATAGTCTGCTAAAAGAACTAACTAGAAGATTAGTGATTCCGGCTAGACCTCCCGGAATCACAACTAACTACCAAGCCCAAGTTGTAGCTACTCACCATAGGGTCCATAAAGTGTCGGACACCGATCCTCTAAGGCATAGTCTGGAAAAATATTTCCAGTCAGGAAGGAGCAAAGTACAATCTCAAATAACAGTTCCATTTAATTGATAAGTACTATAAAGTAATAAACAGATCATGCTAGATACTGAGAAGACCGAGAATAAATGCAATGGCAAAATAGAGAGACAGGAAATGTAAAGAGACAGGTAATAGGCAATATGAGACAGTCAGTGCATATATGAAAATGAAAAGAACAAGGTACAGTATCATATACGGGTGATGTAGTATATGATTTAAAATAGGGAACTGTAAACTACTCTAAGTGTTTGAAATAGTAGTTTCGAAATGTGATCGGCTTGGGAACATGTACGATAGCTATAGGGCCTGGCTAATCATATGTGAAGAGCATGATTAACACTTACATTGTTCTACACTGCAATAAGAGGTTATGATCACATTTCTTACTAACTACTTCCCCGCCCCCAACTAGTACTGTGGATCCAACCATGACACGTCACGATACACGAGCAAGTCCAATCTATCATGTACGATGTTTAATATACATGTCGTGTACAATGTCAATACGATAATCAATGTAACATCTCATGACTGCAGATCCAAGCTATACTAGTCCGTGTAGCACAGTGTTAAGGATTCAGATGTAACATTTCTAGATTATTGAACTTATAGGAATTATCAACAATTGAAAATTATCAGAGAAATGTACTTGCCTTGGGTCCTTAGCTGGTAATTATTGCTGTCCTGTTCCAGAGTATCCCTTGGATGAAGCAACAGTCCTATAAACATATCACAGTATAACATTTGCATCAGATGCTACGCTAACACACAGTCAAAAACACTGGCCTCAGGGCCATGCCAGGCAGGGCACTAGTCAACTAGGGTCATCTGGTAGGGATATACATAAATATACATCTCATTAACTAATCATATATATATAATTTCTATCAATTACAATAATAGATATATGTAAAAATATATACTTTAAAATAAATAATACTTGTATGTATATATAAACATAATAAATAATACTTGTATGTATATATATATAAACATAGTTCATGGAAAGGAATACAATACGTATTTATATTTGTATACATACTAAAAAGAATTTAACATAATATATATATATATTTCTAAAATATATACCAATATAAATTATACTTGCTATAGTTGTATATTTACAAAAATAAGTACATATCATATATATGCAAAAGTACATTTTAGAATATACAAATATATATTGTCAACATCATTCTTAAACATACTAATATTAATTTACCAAATTAAATTTATACCATATATATATATACAGATACACCAATAAAATACGATACTATATACTTGTATACATGTATATTTATATGTCAAGGCATACGTATTAACGTATATTATGTTATATATAAAAATATATGCCAATTAATATATTGAAAATATACTAAGTATATATATATAAAATACATGTATATACATATACCAATTATATGTACACTATTCATTAATTAACTACTATACTCTATACATCACACACATACATTATACATAAATTAACCACTGTACTCCATACATCACATACATTTACCATACATTATATATCTACATGTATTATTTAATACCAAAGAGGGAAGAAGGAGAGGGAGAGGATACTTACTGTGTCAAGGGTCGGCTGGCCGGAAAGATGGCCGGACGTGGGGTAGATAGGTGATGGAGGTGGTGGTGTATGTAGATGTAGGTGGTGGTGGTGTTCGATGTAGGTGGTGGTGGTGATTGGAAGCAGGGGGAAAAACTGGGCTTGATGGTGGTGGTTGGCCGCCTGAGGGAGGAGTCGAGGGGGTTGGCCGGCTGATGGCCGGGGTCGATCTCGGCTCGTGAAGCCGCGGGAAGAAGAGCAGCAGGGAGCTGCTGTTGCTGCTCCGGTCGCATGGGGGGGCTCGGGCCGGAGGGTGGCTGACCACGCCGGAGAGGGAGCTCGGTCGCCGGAGTACGGCAGGAGGGGGAGCGGGGTGCTGCTGTTCCGGAGCAGGTCGGGGAGTCGGGGTAGCAGAGGGAGGAGCTTCGAGGAGGAGCAGCGGTCTGTGCAGCGGGGATGGGGAGTTGGGAGGAGTGGTGATGGGTTGGCCGCCGGAGGGAGGAAGAGCAGAGGGAGGAGTGGTGATGGAGTAGTGGTGGTGATGGTGATGATCACAGCGGGAGGAGGAAGGGCACAGCAGGGAGGAGGAACTCGTGAGGGGGCCGTCGGGGTTGAACAACAGGGGGAGGAGTCGCAGCGGGCCGCCGGGGGATCGGGGCTGGGCTGGGCCAGCTCGCCGGACTGGCAGAGGGCCGCCGGGGCTCGGCTGTAGGGCCGGGTGGGGATGCACAGGAGGATAGGTGATGATGGTTTCCCCCCTTCTTTTGAATTTGAAATCAAAGTAAAAGAAGAAGAAGAAGAAGAAGAAGAAGAAAGGAAAGAGAAGAAGAAAGGAAGAAGGAAAGGAAATGTAGCCTACGGTTGGTTGAGGGGGATGGGGGCTTGTGAGATGGGGCTACCTAGGTTTTTGGGGATTAGGGTTTGATGTGACATGACATTATATAGGGAGAGAGGGTGTGTAAATTTAAGGGTGAGGATGGACCCAATAAATGAGTGGTCCAGATTTGTCATGAGGGAAAAATAATTCATGTAGGAATGAGAGTGAGGTTTAGTTAAAAATTAATAGGGCTCCCTCATTGGTTTAAACAAATGGGTGTTGACACCAAAAATGCAAATGTGCAAATTAGCCCCCTTAAATTTGGGTATTTGCACAGACGCATTAAATGACGAAAATTTAGCGGGCGATTCGGTGTTCGGTGTTTTGTAGGGTCAGGGGGCGCTGTATGCTCGGTGTGGGCTCAATAGCAGGGCACTGGAATTAAATTAGGATTTTCAGAATCGGTTAAAATAGTATCCTCAATTTAATTAGAAATAAATGCAAGTTGTGTTCTAAAATTAATTAGGAGTACATGGGGCCAAAATCAGGTCAGGTCATCAATACCAATAATGAAGAAGACTCAGAACATAATATTACCCTAATTTGGGTCGCACGAAAAATAGGTCAAGATTGCCTCCAATTTCGATTGGAACGCACAACGATACAAAATAGGAATTTATTAAATAACGTCCGCGACGATTTTTGTGCGGCTAGAAATAAGGTACAGAGAGCATAATTATGAGTTACAAAAATAGTAGAATGGAAGGCGGGCATGTCTAGGGCAAGATTGTGAAATTTATTGGAAGACAAAAGCTAGGGTAGCGCTCCAAATATCGAAGCAAAGGCAATGCGCAATAATTAAATAAAATACGGTAATTAATTACAATCTCCTATAGATAAATTCTAGATAAAATAATTAAATACAGAATTCCATAATTCGGACAGGTGTTCATCTACTGGGCTTCTAGGTCAAGTCTACTAGCAAAATAAATGAACACTGTATATAATATTATATTTAATTACACATCATATAATTATTTAAATTAAATATACTATCATGCAATTACTTAATTGTAACGACCATAATATTAAATAATATAAAAAGTCAAAAATACCCCTGTTTTCGGAATGTGGTAGTGACAAGTCTACCCTCCTTAAAAGAATTTCGTCCTCGAAATTTAAAATCCTCATAGTAGTGTTTATTCATACACATTATTATTTTCCCTCAAAGTTTAAATTCATCAACTATGAAATCAGGTAATAATCCACAATGTCCTTTCACAATTTAAAAATTTCTGAAATTATTGCATTCCTGAAAAATCCTCGAAATAAAATTAAAGTCCATTTTTATCAAAAAAAATCCCCGAAATTTTTTAGTTAATAATTCAATACTCGGAATTTAATATCCACTCCTCTAATTTGATTTTAATCAATGCACATATATAGAATGTAAATCTCGTCCCAAAAAGTGTGAATTCAAACATTAATCCATCAATGATTTCATTCCTCGATTTCCTCTTTCCTCAAAATACTCAACAATACGATACTCATGGATTCTCCAAATGCAACATCCAATTATAAAATTTAAAAATTCATAACTTGCAATTAAATAAATATAATGATAATTTCCTTAATTTCCTCAAATTCTAATGATAACCTCAATCATATCATATCCTTCCTAAAATTAATAAATCATCAATTCTGCCATGTTAAATTCTTGACCCTTTATTTAAATCGATGTTTATCCTCGAATTTTAATCATCTTGTCTCTCTTGTCAAGTCATAACCCCTTCATGAATCTTCGTCATGGTCAAACCCCAATAATCATGGTCTAAGAAAATCCTTCCTACAATCGTACAACATGCAATCTAAGGGGAATATGTACGGTCATGGTGTCTTTTGTCATGGTATTGCAGTCTCTGCATCAGGGTGTACTACTAACTACATTCTAACAAAATCATGAATACAAGCTACAGTACTAGGGAATCAATCGATCAGAAGACGAAAAAGAACATGAGGAAGGAAAGAAGGACCTACTAACATATTCTTGCAGTATCTTCTATCTCTAACATACACTTAATTCTGGCACATTCACTAACTAATTCCTATTCCTGTACACTGATATCCATATCAACTAATCATTAGTCCACAAGACATCCATGATTACATCCTCATTGCATACACCAGCCTATTGATACCTAAATCTGATACCAAGAATCTTTAATACCCATGGTTTAATAATGCATCCAAGGTTTGATACCTCTATCTCTTTAGTACCCTAGTTTTTACTACCAGTACACTCACTGCTAGCTCTCTTACCAACTATAATTGTTGATACTAGCTATCCTTATCACTCAAGTGCATATCAAAAGTAAAACACCATACTAAGTACTGTTCTCCCTAATACAGCTCTAAATGGACACCCAAGTTTGTTTGCGGTGCCATCTCAATCATGCCCAAGTCAACAGATCCTTACACATGCACCTCATCCACTCATATACTAATTTATATCTCTTCCATTATAAAATTTTATCCTCATAATAAGGTCCTCAAAACTAACTCCTCGAACAATTTAAAGTAAAATGCATATACTTTCCTCAAAGTCAGATGTTCAGAAGCTGAAACAAAAATTTAATCACTTCCAAAAATCCTTACAGCTTTGTCTAGGCTCATTGAATCAAATTGAATCCTCAAACATTTTAATAACATAAAAACCTCAACTCCTTAAAAAATTTAAAAATTGCAATTCATTCCACTCTTCAAACGATAAAATTGAATCCAAAAGTATACATATAAATACTCACAGTCTCTAATATTCAAGGTGCACACTAATACACCAATTATTTACAACCTCCACTGTGTACAAAAATTGTACTGCCCGAATTATTTGCACTATTACTTCCAAATAATCATCATCACTGATACTCTTTCTCCTCTATCTATAGTGCCAATACTAACTATAACACACCTATCATAAAACTATTGCTACAAGGCACTACGCTATGGGTTAACTCTAGATTAATGCCTACTGCTCACATGTCCAACTAGGAAACACTTACAAACTCACAAGCAACACTCAGTCAATACTAATACTCAAGACACAGACATAATTACAAGTCACTAATCATCATACTTAACAAGGAATCCTCAGAGAATAGGAGCTCAAAAGAACTGGATTGAGGACTGAAGGTATTTCTACTGCTAGCAAACAAAAGAAGCGATGAAATAAAGTCCTGTAATAACAGAAATAGATAAGTATTGAGATGATACTTTAAGAACCAATTTAAGATACAACCTGATAATCATACACGTCTGTCAGAAATCATGACACTTAGAATCATCGCCACGCCAGTAAGCATAGATGCGATAACGACAGGTTCCATAACTAAGGTATGCAACTCTATAATCATGTCATCTAGAATCTTCGCCACGCCAACCGGTATGGCTGCGAGAGACTCTCAGTTTCATAACTACAGTATGTACATCCAGGTCAGGTCCCTACGTTCTCGTCACGACAGCTAATATGGCTGCGATAAACTCTAGGTTTCATAACCAAAGTAGACGTTTTACCTTTCTCACTGTCCTCATCAACATATGTCATCAGATGATACCGTAAATTTTAGCCCGTAAAATTCATCTTGATATAAAATTAACTCAACAACGATACCAAGAATTAAATTTAACAACTGGTCAACAAGAATCAAACTCAATATCAACGAGTGAGGACGGACGGAAACAAGGGTGAAGGAATTAAATTAGAAATTATAATAAGATTCTCATAGGGTCATCCCAGGAAATCTTTCAAATAAATTGTGATTGAGTATCCTCTCTCATCCTAGTATCCTATATCCTATGTCCTATAGCAGGCACACAGTAGTACAATGAAGACGTCGCACTACCACGACATCGCATAACTTGCGAAGTCTGACCTGCATGGGCCACCACTAAAAACGTGTCACGACCCGCACCCGGAATTGGGGTACGAGTACGCGGGTACGTCCAGCCTACGCCGCAGCATCGGCGCTAGAACGCTGTCAAGGTCTTGATACTATCTAGCCAATCTCACACAAGCATCCAATCTCCATAAGGAGGCACGGATGACACAATAAAATGAACACATACTCAATCACAGGACTACAGCACGATAAGATCTCGAACAAAAATTAAATACAACACAAGTCAAGAAGTAATAATCTAACTCAACAAATATCCAAGTCATCAAAAATGCCGGAGACAAATCCGGTACCAAATAGTCTGCTAAAAGAACTAACTAGAAGATTAGTGATTCCGGCTAGACCTCCCGGAATCACAACTAACTACCAAGCCCAAGTTGTAGCTACTCACCATAGGGTCCATAAAGTGTCGGACACCAATCCTCTAAGGCATAGTCTGGAAAAATGTTTCCAGTCTGGAAGGAGCAAAGTACAATCTCAAATAACAGTTCCATTTAATTAATAAGTACTATAAAGTAATAAACAGATCATGCTAGATACTGAGAAGACCGAGAATAAATGCAATGGCAAAATAGAGAGACAGGAAATGTAAAGAGACAGGTAATAGGCAATATGAGACAGTCAGTGCATATATGAAAATGAAAAGAACAAGGTACAGTATCATATACGGGTGATGTAGTATATGATTTAAAATAGGGAACTGTAAACTACTCTAAGTGTTTGAAATAGTAGTTTCAAAATGTGATCGGCTTGGGAACATGTACGATAGCTATAGGGCCTGGCTAATCATATGTGAAGAGCATGATTAACACTTACATTGTTCTACACTGCAATAAGAGGTTATGATCACATTTCTTACTAACTACTTCCCCGCCCCCAACTAGTACTGTGGATCCAACCATGACACGTCACGATACACGAGCAAGTCCAATCTATCAAGTACGATGTCTAATATACATGTCGTGTACAATGTCAATACGATAATCAATGTAACATCTCATGACTGCAGATCCAAGCTATACTAGTCCGTGTAGCACAGTGTTAAGGATTCAGATGTAACATTTCTAGATTATTGAACTTATAGGAATTATCAACAATTGAAAATTATCAGAGAAATGTACTTGCCTTGGGTCCTTAGCTGGTAATTATTGCTGTCCTGTTCCAGAGTATCCCCTGGATGAAGCAACAGTCCTATAAACATATCACAGTATAACATTTGCATCAGATGCTACGCTAACACACAGTCAAAAACACTGGCCTCAGGGCCATGCCAGGCAGGGCACTAGTCAACTAGGGTCATCTGGTAGGGATATACATAAATATACATCTCATTAACTAATCATATATATATAATTTCTATTAATTACAATAATAGATATATATAAAAATATATACTTTAAAATAAATAATACTTGTATGTATATATAAACATAATAAATAATACTTGTATGTATATATATATATATAAACATAGTTCATGGAAAGGAATACAATACGTATTTATATTTGTATACATACTAAAAAGAATTTAACATAATATATATATATATATTTCTAAAATATATACCAATATAAATTATACTTGCTATAGTTGTATATTTACCAAAATACGTACATATCATATATATGCAAAAGTACATTTTAGAATATACAAATATATATTGTCAACATCATTCTTAAACATACTAATATTAATTTACCAAATTAAATTTATACCATATATATATATACAGATACACCAATAAAATACGATACTATATACTTGTATACATGTATATTTATATGTCAAGGCATACGTATTAACGTATATTATGTTATATATAAAAATATATGCCAATTAATATATTGAAAATAAAGTAAGTATATATATATAAAATACATGTATATACATATACCAATTATATGTACACTATTCATTAATTAACTACTATACTCTATACATCACACACATACATTATACATAAATTAACCACTGTACTCCATACATCACATACATTTACCATACATTATATATCTACATGTATTATTTAATACCAAAGAGGGAAGAAGGAGAGGGAGAGGATACTTACTGTGTCAAGGGTCGGCTGGCCGGAAAGATGGCCGGACGTGGGGTAGATAGGTGATGGAGGTGGTGGTGTATGTAGATGTAGGTGGTGGTGGTGTTCGATGTAGGTGGTGGTGGTGATTGGAAGCAGGGGGGAAAAACTGGGCTTGATGGTGGTGGTTGGCCGCCTGAGGGAGGAGTCGAGGGGGTTGGCCGGCTGATGGCCGGGGTCGATCTCGGCTCGTGAAGCCGCGGGGAGAAGAGCAGCAGGGAGCTGCTGTTGCTGCTCCGGTCGCGTGGGGGGGCTCAGGCCGGAGGGTGGCTGACCACGCCGGAGAGGGAGCTCGGTCGCCGGAGTACGGCAGGAGGGGGAGCGGGGTGCTGCTGTTCCGGAGCAGGTCGGGGAGTCGGGGCAGCAGAGGGAGGAGCTTCGAGGAGGAGCAGCGGTCTGTGCAGCGGGGATGGGGAGTTGGGAGGAGTGGTGATGGGTTGGCCGCCGGAGGGAGGAAGAGCAGAGGGAGGAGTGGTGATGTAGTAGTTGTGGTGATGGTGATGATCACAGCGGGAGGAGGAAGGGCACAGCAGGGAGGAGGAACTCGTGAGGGGGCCGCCGGGGTTGAACAACAGGGGGAGGAGTCGCAGCGGGCCGCCGGGGGATCGGGGCTGGGCTGGGCCAGCTCGCCGGACTGGCAGAGGGCCGCCGGGGCTCGGCTGTAGGGCCGGGTGGGGATGCACAGGAGGATAGGTGATGATGGTTTCCCCCCTTCTTTTGAATTTGAAATCAAAGTAAAAGAAGAAGAAGAAGAAGAAGAAGAAGAAGAAGAAAGGAAAGAGAAGAAGAAAGGAAGAAGGAAAGGAAATATAGCCTACGGTTGGTTGAGGGGGATGGGGGCTTGTGAGATGGGGCTACCTAGGTTTTTGGGGATTAGGGTTTGATGTGACATGACATTATATAGGGAGAGAGGGTGTGTGAATTTAAGGGTGAGGATGGACCCATTAAATGAGTGGTCCAGATTTGTCATGAGGGAAAAATAATTCATGTAGGAATGAGAGTGAGGTTTAGTTAAAAATTAATAGGGCTCCCACATTGGTTTAAACAAATGGGTGTTGACACCAAAAATGCAAATGTGCAAATTAGCCCCCTTAAATTTGGGTATTTGCACAGACGCATGAAATGACGAAAATTTAGCGGGCGATTCGGTGTCCGGTGTTTTGTAGGGTCAGGGGGCGCTGTATGCTCGGTGTGGGCTCAATAGCAGGGCACTGGAATTAAATTGGGATTTTCAGAATCGGTTAAAATAGTATCCTCAATTTAATTAGAAATAAATGCAAGTTGTGTTCTAAAATTAATTAGGAGTACATGGGACCAAAATCAGGTCAGGTCATCAATACCAATAATGAAGAAGACTCAGAACAGAATATTATCCTAATTTGGGTCGCACGAAAAATAGGTCAAGATTGCCTCCAATTTCGATTGGAACGCACAACGATACAAAATAGGAATTTATTAAATAACGTCCGCGACGATTTTTGTGCGGCTAGAAATAAGGTACAGAGAGCATAATTATGAGTTACAAAAATAGTAGAATGGAAGGCGGGCATGTCTAGGACAAGATTGTGAAATTTGTTGGAAGACAAAAGCTAGGGTAGCGCTCCAAATATCGAAGCAAAGGCAATGCGCAATAATTAAATAAAATACGGTAATTAATTACAATATCCTATAGATAAATTTTAGATAAAACAATTAAATATAGAATTCCATAATTCGGACAGGTGTTCATCTACTGGGCTTCTAGGTCAAGTCTACTAGCAAAATAAATGAACACTGTATATAATATTATATTTAATTACACATCACATAATTATTTAAATTAAATATACTATCATGCAATTACTTAATTGTAACGACCATAATATTAAATAATATAAAAAGTCAAAAATACCCCTGTTTTCGGAATGTGGTAGTGACATTAGGAGATGGATCCAAATGCAACTTTCAAATATGATAAAATTGGCTTCCAACTTGTAGATCTTTGCTCCTCTTTCTAGATCCTTACTTCCTTCTTCTAGATCCTTGCTTCACTAGTCTCCAATGGTGATTTGGGAAGAAATTTGGATGAAATTTGGTAGGAAAATAAAGTGGGAATGAAGGAATTTTGTTGAAAAAAAATTTAGATCTAGTTTTCAAATGAAAAGTAAAGAGAAAAATAAATTCCCCCCTCTTTAATAGGCCGGCCCCCCTTTCTTTTTTCTCAAGTCACTATGAATTGTCCATTATATCCCTTGGGGCCTCTCATGAAAAAATAATTAAGGAGGGAATCTTTTATTCTAATGGTTTAATTAAATTAATCTTCCTCCTAAACAATGGGCTTTCTAAATGGACTAAAATCTAACAATTAATACATGTTGGTCCATGAGTCTAAACTAAACTAGTTAGGTCCACTAACACAAGTCCAAAATAAATAACTAACATCTAACAATAATTAAATAATACAATAAATAATTATTTATCATGCATAATATTTAATTAAATATAAAATTACTAAAATACCCTTTCCTAGAAATATGGTAGTGACAGTGTGATACGGGTGCGGGGCACTCCACGTGTTTGATACTTTGCATTCTAATTCAATTTTCCTTGATTATAGCTATTAGAGCATTGTAAAGTTGTTATATAAAACATATATATATAGCTAGGTTTCTATTGCATTTGAATGTGTTCATGGTCATATGGAGAGTAGGGAAGTTCATGTGCACTACTAGTGTTGCTATGTGTAAGTATATATATATATGTATGTATATTAGAGTTATAGTGTGTGTGTGTGTGTGTGTGTGTGTGTGTGTGTGTGTGTGTGTGTTTGTGTGATTGTGTTTGTGAGGCTAGGTAGAGGAAGGGCTCGGGCCGTGCACTAGTAGCACTCAGTGAAGAGCAGCAGCAGCGCGCAGTGAAGAGCAGCAACAGCAATGTAGTAAACAGCAGCAGTAGCAGCACGCAGAGAAGAGGAGCACTAGCAGCAATGTATAGAAGAGCAGCTGCAACAGCACGCAGTGAAGAGCAGCAGCAACACGCAGTGAGAACAACAACAATAACAACTTGATTAACAACATCTACCATGGTAAGAGGGTGTTAAGGTTACTATAGTTAGTGTTTAAGCTTAGTTGTTAGTTGGAGGTAAGTTTATATGGTTAGTATATATATAGTGGTTGATTAGTTAGTTAATATGTAACAGCTAGTCATAAGTTGGGTATGTATATATATATTAAATGTCAGTTAGGTGTTAAGGTTAGTATATATAGAATGTTATTTATAATCGTGTAAGTAGTATATATTCATAAATAGTATTATAGTGTATCGGTTAGAGAGATTGAATGTTAGTCTAGGATTACATTGTGATACCAAGGTAATTGTTAGTTGTAGGGTTGACTCAAGGTATTGGGTATTGTGCATCAAGATGAGGGTAGCAGCGTGATACCGTGTTGGCTAAAAGCCAAGATATCCACTTAGTATTAGTTTAGCTAGGGATATTAATATTTAGTATAGTTGTATAACTTATAGACTATTTTATATAGATATATATTACGTATCTTACGGTATAGTATTGGTATCATAGTATCCTAATATAGCTAGTATAGCCTAGTTACCTAGTGTATGGACCCAATATCCTAGAGATGGACTCATACAACCTAGAAATAGCTAGTTTGACCAGGTTTGACTAGTTTGACCCACCTAGTTTGACTATTTTAACCTAAAAATGGTTTTTGAACTAGAATTTGATTAGTTTAACGTATTTTTATTCTAAAATCTTGTATTAATGTAATATTCCATATTTACGAACCCGAGGCACCGTTCCGGACATCTTTGATATTGTTTACCAGATTCCAGGCAAGTACATTCTCTGATAGTTTTCTATTTATGATATCTCCTATGTTTCTTGTATTTAGTGTAAATATCCTTAATTTCTTGACACGATGGTTACACAGATTGGTATATCCGAATCTCGTCATGATATATTATTCCTTGGTATTTATGGTGTATCTTGTGCAAGCCTTGTTCATCGTTCTTCTTGTACATGTACAGACATATATTCTTGGGGAGACTAGCTACCTACCCAGTAAATCCCGTGTCATAACGTACCATAGTTGGATCCATAATACTAGTCGGGACGGGGATTGTTAGTGTAGATATGTGATCATGCCCTTCTTGTGCATGCCCTTGTGAGTGTTGATCATACACCGTACGTATAATTAACTAAGCCCAAATCCTTGTACAAGTTTCCAAGCCGATCACAAGTTGAAGCTGGTACTCACTCACATAGTAGTAGTATTTCTTGCTCATATTTATGATGCTCATTCTTGTATTTAATTCCAGTATTCCTATTTTGCATATCTCTAATACCATTATATTGTATCTTGTATATTTGCTCTATTTACTGTTACATAGTTTATATCATTCATTGGAACTGCTGTTAGAGGTGTACTTTGCTCCTTTCCTAACTCGATATATTTTTTCTAGATGACACTAATGAGTAGTATCCAACTCACTACGGACCTCTGGACGTAGTCGGCTTAGAGTCAGAGACTTTGACTCAGGAGGGTCTCATCCCGGTTGAGACAGACGACCCATTACCTGTAGCACCGTAGATAGAATTATTTTTACTGGATTTGTCTCCAGCTTTTGACCTTAATATTTCTTATTTCTGATGACTCATTGGTTATACTTTGTCTCGTGAGTTATATTTGACTCTTCAGTTCTTTATATTATATTCGTACGATTGTTCCATCTTATAGATCTGTGATTGAGTATCATATTTTATTGGTGGCATTATTATATCTTGATTGCTAGATAGATAGTTTACCCAAACGGCGTTCTACCGTCGATGTTACGGCGTAGGCTGGACATTGTTCACTACTCATGCCCCTACACTAGGTGCGGGTCATGACATCATCTTTCTTACTTGAGTGAGCCAAACCCGCCAAGTTCTTGCGTTATTGAAGAAAATATGTGTCATAGACTTATTTTTACTGTGACATAAGACACACCCCTCACCGCTTGTCTGGACTACAAATCTTTCGAGTATCTAATGTTAGTGTCGAAGCATAAAAAGTGTGCCTCAGATAGATGGTGTAGTTTTCTATAAATAAATCCAACCAGTAGAAGAATGGCCTACTTTATACTTGTTCCAGAACAAAGACGCTCAATTTTTTACTTTGGCGCACTTTTCATTAATTTCAGAGGATGGCGCACTATTCAAAAAGTAGAAAAGTGGCACACTTAGTTAATGTTACGAAAGATGGTTGAAAAACAATCCTCTATTTCTCTCTTTCTCTCTCTCAATATTTAATACAGCATACTGACAGCTGATAGTTGCAGAAACCGAAGAATCAGAGGTTATCATTATAATGGAGCTACAACACACAGACCCAGGTTATCATTTATGACCCAACAGCAGTATTATTTTTTTAAAAAGTGCATCGTAGTGCCAACTTGCTCAAAAATGTGCCGTAGTGTCAATCTTACTAAAAATTGGCCAGTCTCATGACGACTTAAAAAGTATGCATACTATTATAACCAATAGTGACAAATTATGAATGCGTATCTTACATGTTGTACTTCTCATAAAATGTATACAAATAACTGTCCCCCAAGACCTATGATTTACTCGTATAAGAAGCTACGTGTCAAGAAGGAAGCAAGTTATGCGCCAACTTATGCAGAACGTGGGGTGTTAATCCACCAAAAGTGCGCACATAATCGTTCTATACAACCAGGAGGAGACAGGTAGCGGCTACCTTCAGAATACACAAAGAGAGGAGCAAAAACAGACAAATAGAGAGAAAGGGTCTAGAATTTTAAAGTCTTTAAAATTCAAGTACAGAGTGAGAGAAATAGAAGCTTCTCGTACTGTTGTGCCAGAGCTTTCTTATTGTTCAACTCTACAAGTTGTTCGTAATATTTCCTATATTTCTTTGTCTTCGTGTGCAATTCTTCGTCGTCGTGTGCATTTCTTTATCGTCGAGTGGTCCAAGGAGTAAAGTGATTGTCCACAGATCAGATCTCTACAGCTATACTTTCCCATAATCAATTGTACTTAGATTCCTGTTTAGGATCTTTTTTGTACTTTTCTTTCTTTTCAACAGTTTGTAATACAAAAGTTTCGTATAAACTTTTCCTCACAAACAAGATGGCGACTCTGCTGAGGACTTCCTTCTCCTCTGATGCAAAGGTAATAGCTCAACTCGACACTTTTCGGTCAGCTCGACGCAGAAGACCTTGGTCGTGAAGTTTGACCAACATACATATGAAAAAATGCTCCATTCTGGGGGTAGTGCTCACCCCTCAATCCGAACTCAAGTTAGTAAAAAATGGTAAAGTGTGGGTGCCCAAACCTGGTCATGCATATCCCGAAGTTGCTGCCAATAAGGCAAAGAGCATTCTGATTGACGAGAGTTCCTCTGTTAATTCTGTTCAGATCGATGACTTGGTAGAAAATTCCCTTGGGTTAAACAAGGGATATAAATTGCGTAACTCGTGCAATTTCAAGCAAATGGTGATCTACACCCAAGTTTATAAATCCATTACATTAAACAAGGGATACAATTCTTGCAACTTGTGCAATTATAAGCAAAGAGGGATCCACACCCAAGCTCCTCAGCCCGTGCATATTCACTATAATATGCGAGGAAAGCAAGGCATGGACACCGTTGTCCAAGCCAGCCAGCACACAAATAAAGTATTAGTTAGGGATAATCATTCTCCTAACATCTTGATTATGCATATAATAGAGGGAAAATTATACGCCACTTGTGCGCCAGGTCAAAACCTTTGTGCAAAATTAAATACGTGTAGACAAACTGTGCCAACTTTGTCTGCACCACAGAATGTGTGCCAAACAGGAGAAATCTCTACATAACATGCTAATTGTGCGTGTATGCACAAGAGGACCGTTAGAGACAACTTCCTTTCCTCCCTGAAGAGCAAAAGCTCAAGATATGATGAATCACTTGCCAATCAAGCGAACACATCACTCTATACACAAGGGACCAAAAATATGCACAGAAGATTCAATATATGTCATATAAAGAGGCAGAGTTTGCCCTCTTCCTCCTCTTCTCTTCCTTCTTTTGATTTACGTGAGCTTACTATACGAAAATATAAAGAGAGGGGCCCTTCTGAGATTACAACGATATTTTCTAATGAACAATGTTATAATTGTCATATAGTTGTAATCGAATATTGCTGTGAATTAGTAAAGCAGTCTGTGTTTGACCTATTGACTTACACTATCTCTCCTAACCTTAACATACAAAGCAAGTTGACAACTAGGAGCACGATGATGAACTGCTCTTTGCTTCAGCATATATGGCTTCGCATCTTCCCCGTGGTAGGAGTCAATCACGACAAGTTCTTCAAGAACACCCAGCCAGAGAAGATTTGACCAACTCTTCGACTCCTTTGAAGGAGCATAGAAAAATACTCGTTCTCGAAGATGGGAGCTCGTTCGTCACGAAAATCCCCATTCTACAAATTTTGAGGCTAGGGGTAGCAATCCCCCCAATTCAGAAACTGACAATATAGACTCCAACTACATGGTTCTTTCTACCAATCCTTTTGTCATACACAGGGATGTTAGCATTTACGCTATCGGTGATGAACAAGAAACTTCTCCATCAGAAGCCACCGAATAATGCCTCAACTCATTAGAGGTCGCCCTCAAGGACATACACACCATAATGCAAAATATGCATCAAATAATGACATACCAATATTCTGCTACACCAGCACCCATCCAAGTGGCTTCATTCGTACTTGTGCAGCCTACTCCTAGAACAATCCCTCTACAGGATAACACAAATCTAGAAGTGGTTGTAAACCAAGGGTTAGTAGCACCAACTCTTAATCCTCTCAACATTGGGGGTGGATCTCCGTAGGTGATAATTACTGTTCAACCAGGATCCTATCAGTCAGCCGCACCACTACGACCAGAAGATTCTCTCGAAGCTATCCGAGAGTTGCATGCACAGGTAAATATTTTAAAGAACAAAGACCAACCCTCAAGATGGGGGTAAAATAGCCTTATCTTACGTATTATGATAATGTTCCATTTTCTCCTAAATATAAACCCCAATCGATAGTCTTGTTTGAAGGCAGGAAATCACCGAGCCAATATATCAATTACTTTAATATGATGATGGCTCATTTGTAGAAAGATGATGCTCTCCTTACCAGATTATTCGTGGGATGCTTGGTCGGCATATCCTACAATTGGTATCTGAGTTTGCCTGATAACTGCATATCCTCGTTTGATGACATAAAGTATATTTTTCTCTCACGATTCCACGAGGGAGGCATGGATATGACGATGTCTTCACTAATCGATATCAAACAGAAGGAGAAAGAATACGCTCGTGAATTCGTTCAGCGTTTCATGTAGGAAACTTTGATGTTACCCCCCGGTATTACAGACTTTGCACTCATTGATACCTGCAAAAAGAACCTACTGCCTATAGTAGGGCTCTCAAAAGGTCCAACCCAATTTTAAGACTGGACGGCGTTCATCATCGGGGCCGAAGCTGTTGAAGGCAACTCGAAAATGGTACGCAGTTTGAGGTTACAAATAAACAATGTAGAAGGGAAGCGTCCCTCCGATAGTATGAATAATCTCAACAGCAAAGAAAATGAGGCCGTGGATAAATCTGTCAAAGCGATCCATCTCACCTCCAACACAAAATCCTACAGAGTCTTCCAGGCCTAAGGAAGAATATTTCTTTAACGAGAGTGATATCCCCAGATTTTTTGAATGCTTTATAAAAAGCAACAAGTTGCAGTTGCCTGATGTCAAGCGGCCAAATAATGCTGGTAAAACAGACTACCCAAAGTAATTCTTGTACCACCGATATATACATCACCCTACTAAGGCTTGTTATGTCTTAAAAAGGAAGATACATCAGCTGATAGATGCTAAATCTATCACCCTTTATAATGAAGAGAAGATAGTCACTGCCAATATGGTGTCTCTTCAATTCGGTGACTTTCCAGCACAAGAAGTCCCGAACGGTATTGCCCCAATACCTCAAGCTACGATAAAAGTGGTATATCTTTCGCCGCCTAGAAGTTAGACAGAGGAATTGGTTCCTCTTACTATAGATTATGGCGAGATTATGTTGATTCACCCCGACCTGCTGTCAGATTGGGACCAGGGAGCAACATCTTCCAATTCAAAATCTAAGAAGGGTAAGAAATATAAATCATGTAATATGATTTCTTCTGACCCTTATTTAGACAGAGATCAGGACCAATATCAGGAGGATGTATCTCTCGATGTCAGACTACATAGTCTAAATATTGCCCCATCAAGCTCTAGTTGTAAGATTAGCTTGACGCACCGACAATGGTCTATGATTGACATCATTTCGTTATATAGGGTACAACAAATCTTCAGTACTTATGAAGGTGTTCCTACACAAATTTATTCTTCTCCTTCTGAAACCATTAGAGCATCGACCTCAACTCAGGTGCTTGAGGAGGATCGCCCTCAATTTTATCTATACAGCCAATAATTTGTATGCTTGATAAAAAATATGGGGTATAATTTCTAGAAAGCTGAAGGTTTGAACTTTTACAAGGGACAACGTATTCCTCTATAACTCCGAGGACAGTCCAATAAATCCCATAGTGGATTGGGCTACGACGAGACTAGCCCATAGACTTGCTCCAAGAAGGGGCATGATAAAAAGAAACTCAACTCCTTTAACATGGTACTTCTTTCTCCGATGTCCGAAGAAGAAGCCATGACTGCTACCACATCCGGCAAAGATTATTATAAAATTTATGAATCTGTCCTAAAAGTTATTCCTGACACTCTTCCTACTTTGCCAACTCCTACTGCTCTGGTCACAAGCGAACCTGGTCCTTCGAAGCCTACTACAGCAAAGAAAGAAAAGTAAGAGGAAATACGCTTCAAAAAATCTCTGAAGAAGAATGTACCCCAAGGACTTGAAAAGTCCTATAATTTTGACATATTTCCACAAATGGCCAATACCCCAGCCCGAATATCCATATTCGAGTTGCTTCGTTTATTAAATAAGACTCGTGAAGCTTTGAGCGAAGCTCTGATACATGCAGACTCATGCTTAACTCAACTCAATACTCCTGATGAAGAGCCATTAATGTGTCCTCAATGCCACAACATGATCGAGAAAATTCCTAACATCATATTTACGCAAGATGACATACTACTCACAGATAATCAGCATAATAGGCCTATATATTGTACCGGTTATATCGGATTTATTAACGTGAACTGTATTCACATCAAACCTGGTTCTTCACTCATCATCATTCCTAAAACTCTACTAAGAGGATTGAAGATACCGATGCACAACATGTCTGCTAACAGTACTACCATTCTAGGTTTCAATGTTGGAAGAAGTAAACCACTGAAAAATATATGCCTAAAAATTCAGATAGACGATCTACGTACTGAAGTCGCATGGTATATGATTAACTCTGACGTATCCTACAATGTTTTGCTGGGACGGCCATGGATACACGAGTATAAAATTTACCCTCCACCCTATATTAATGCTTCAAGTACGTGAACAGTAGAGAAGAAATCAAAACAGAGGTAGCTGACCTCAACCCATTCAAAGGTATAGAAGCCTATTTCGCTAACTCTGCACTCTATACAATAGAGTATATGAAACAAGAAGCTAATCAAGCTAGTGATTAAGCTAAAAACACTCCAAAAGAAGAGCCTCTGATAATCAGAGTAAATGGACTTACTACTCGTCCAACTCCTTTGAAGACTCTCGGTATCAACTTGCACGAGTCATCTCCATTGGTCATCAACCTTCGATGCAATAAACGACCAATACTGGAGAATGATCCACTTGTTATCTACCTTCATCGTAACAAGCAATCAACATCAGTGAATCAACCCCTAGTCATCAATCTTGCCAAGCCTCCTGTCAAGACTGAATATTCTGCCCACTATGTGCATGATGAACAAATATTATATTTCATGAATAAAGAAGACACTACTTTGCACTACATTGATGTTGAAACCTTTGCTGAAAAATTCTTAGAAGCACTTTACCTCTACGAACCTCTATCCATACCCGTGGCATCTCCATTCCAATATGGTTCATCATATAAACCATATGAGTGATGGAACTGGGGATCCCTATGACCGCAGATTAGTGTGCATATCGAATGATAGAAGATTAAAAAGTTTAATACGTGATCTAACCCTTCAAAGGCAGTAACTAGGGTTCATGAATTATACCTGAAGTAACGATAAGAAGATAAAGGTTTTCAGCAACCTTGATCAGTTAACGACCCCAAGATCTTCTGCACGTATTCCTTTTTCGGATGGGACGTCGTGTGGGTGATGATCTTCCAACCTTTTCTTCTTCTTGGCCGACCCTCTTTCTCTCCTTACGTGAAAAACAAATTTAGATAATATTGCTTTATTTTTTTATTACCATGATGGCTAAAAAATAGAGGATATATATATAGGCTACGGTAGGGACCATGAGGATAAATTAGGGTTAGGTCTCCTAACAAAACTGGGTATCCCATATTCAGGACAAACACTCAACCTTGACCCGTTAACAATAGCTCGGTCCACTAAAGAGCTATTGTTGCACTACCTTCCTAATCCCAAATTATGATTATGGCCTCCTTTTTATTATATGCTTGTTTATCTCCCCATGTTAAGATATCAAATGTATGTCGATCAAATTAAGTTACTGACAATTATATTGATCGACATATTTTATCCTTAAGTAGTACCACTCAACTTTATTTGTCATATCGGATATAATCCACCTGCAGGGTTTACATAAAAATCCTTATAAGTTTCTTTTGGGGACATCATTAATCCGATGTATCAGGATATTGATTCCTTTTATAATCAACATTCTATCATACACACAATGTCATTACCCAATTTATAGTACTTATTGACCCATAACGAATCTCACTCTTTTATGAGTCAAAGTAATGCACACTGCATATACACGTCTGTTATTATATCTAGATTAAGAGCATAAAAATCCATAATAACATAGGTGTTTGTTCTCTTATGTAGTCAGTAAAAAGAGAACAACCTCAAGTGGTCCTGTTCAATACACACAAAGTGTACTAGTGTAAACTTATAATCAAGATAGACTAATACCAGATTAAACCACAACCTTTCTAATGGTTTGTCCAAATCCATCTAGGTTGTGAACTATTTATATATTCCACAGGGAACTAATAATATGATCTGTGTGACACCACACACCATATTATCTAAAATATATAATATCAGACGCTTGCATTAACATTATAACAAATACAACACGCAAATATATTCTCATTTAAAAATAAGAAAATATAGTTAATACAAAGTGATATTTTTAATATATAACCCTAACAATGTCCCACTTATTCTAAAGCATTAGTTTTTAGTATACTGTTACAATTCTCCCACTCATTCTTAAATCCATGCTGCTACGCATATGACTCACATTCCCACAACATGACTATCAAAAGCCTTAGCTGGTAAACTCTTTATAAAGGGATCAGCTAGGTTGTCTGCTGATGCTATCTTGATCACATCAACTTATCCTTTCTTTACGAAATTTTGTATCAGGTGGTACTTGTGCTCATTTTATTTACCTGTCTTATGGGCTCGTGGTTCCTTTGATTTTGCAACTGCACCACTATTATCACAATAAAGTGTAATAGTCTTAGACAAACTAGGTACCACATCAAAGTCCAATAGAAAGTTTCTAAGCCAAACCGCTTCTTTGGCTGTCTCAGAGGCTGCCACATACTCGACTTTCATGGTGGAATCAGCAATACATTTTTGCTTGATGCTCCTCCATATTATGGCTCCACCTCCTAAAGTAAGTATATAATCTGAGATAGATTTTTTGGCATCTATCTGACTGAAAATCTGAGACTGTATACCCCAAGGGCACCAAACTATCTGCATGATAAACCAGAATATAATCTTTAGTCCTTTTTAGGTACTTTAAAATATTCTTTATCGCAGCCCAGTGATCTTGTCCTGGGTTAGACTGATATCTTCTAACCATGTCAACGGCAATGCAGATGTCTTGTCTCATACATAACATTGCATACATTAACTTCCTACTATCGAAGCATAATGAACCGCTTTCAAGTCCTCTATCTCTTTAGGTGTCCTCGGACACTACTTCTTTGATCGAGCAATTCCATGCCTAAAAGGTTAGAAACCTTTCTTAGAATTTTGCATGCTAAAATGAGTTAGTATAGTATCGATATAGGTAGCTTGGGATAAGCCTAACATTATTTTTTGAGATCTCGTAGAACTTTGATCCCAAGGATGTGACCTACTTCCTCCAAATCCTTCATATCAAACTGCTTGGATAACCATACCCTTACATTAGATAACACATTCATACTGTTTCCAATGAGCAAGATGCCATCCACATAAAGTATTAGGAATACCACTACGTTTTTGTCACACTTTTTGTATACACATGCTTTATTCAGACTTTGAACAAATCCATAGGATTTTATTCCTTGATCAAAATAGGATTCCAAGATCTAGAAGCTTGCTTAAGTCCATAAATGGACTTTTTAAGCTTACAAACAAGATGCTCTTTTGCCTTTTTCAATAAATCCATCTGGTTACTTCATATAGATGTTCTCCTCAAGACTTCCTTTAAGGAAAGTTGTCTTGACATCCATTTGACAAATCTCATAATCGAGATGAGTGCCAATAGATAAAAGAATTCAGATAGACTTAAGTATGCTACTGTTAAAAATGTTTTCTCAAAATCAATACCCTCTTTCTGAGTAAAATCTTTCAGAACAAGCCGAGCTTTAATGGTTTCAACCTTACCTTCGGATCCCCTTTTTCTCTTGCAAATTGTCACCCTTACTTTTCCAGCTAGGGGTAGTTTAGTACTTTTGCATGGTTATTTGTTTTTAGGAATAAATATTGAATATTAATGTGATGATTGTATTAATTATTTAATTATGTTGAGCTATGATTATTTGTGACTAGTATTAATTAGTCATTAGATACTTGCGTTAATTATTAAGTTAGAGAGACTAGACAATATTTAGACTTGTCACATATAGACCTATTTAGATTTGCCATGACAATTAGTGAGCCCAACTTGGACCCAAGTCCATTAGTCATTCCACTAATTAAATTAAGAAGAATTAGTTTAATTATAATTAGTTAGAGACTTCCAAAAATATTCACCCTTAATTATTCTCATAATACATTATGTAGGGTTATTTGGGACCTTAGCATGTAGCTTGGGGAAGGAGTAAGGGGCCGGCCACTTGAAGAGGGGCTCTCCTTCTCTCTCCTCCTCATTTGTATTTTATTTTTAGTCCAAATTCTAGATCCCCAATTTTCCATTTTCCTTCCATTTATTTTCTACACAATTCACCACCAATTCCTTCTCAAATTCATCACACTTAGAGCCTTGGAGCTTAGAGAAGTAAGGAACACAAGGAGGAGGAACTTTGGAGCTAGAGATCATGTCCAATTATATTTTCATTGGGAATCTATCTTCCAATTAGTAATTCCTAAATTTCCCTCTTATTATAGCTTCTTAATCATGCATTTGACCATTAGGAATGACCTCATGGCATATGGCTACCTATAGGAACAAGTTCTAGGCTATTTGGCTATGTAATGTGAGTTCTATATGGAGTTTTGTGTGCATGTTGGGAGAATTATGAATTTGACGCATCAATTGTGTGTCATGAGACCAATTAGATCTAATTAGACTTAGATTAGGGTTATGGAACTAGATACATGTCCATAAATGGATACATGTAGGCCGTATCATGATATTTTATGATACGGTGTCCAATTTTGGGTGTTTTGCACAATTCTCTTCAATTTCTTTTGTAGCAAGCTATATTAGTTATATATAGATGTTATATATGTGTAGGATTGATTAATTATGGAGAATTTGGATTTTAGCCTTTCACTTGGACATGTATTATGAATATCACAAGTACACACTCTAAGTGTTTGATCAATTGGCACTAGATTATATTTATATAGGTATATAATGTATACGTATGATATATGTGTATCTATATCCCTTGTGTGTTGTTTTGGGTGTGGGAGATGAGAGAGCAGTGGCCGCTACAGCAAGTCGAGCAGTGGCAGCAGCAATAAGTCGAGCAGTAGCAGCAGCATGCTCAAGCAGTAGGAGCTCACATTAAGGGGAGGTTCCAGGTTTAAGTGTAATGTCCAAGTGCACGTGGGTGAATGAAGGTTAATATATGTGTACAATTAAGAGGGTGTACATTAAAAATTGAGGAGAGTGTCAAGTATGCTTTAGTGTGAGAGTATCATAGAGGGTATGCATAATTAAGGGGGAGCAGGTGATGTTGGTGTTGATGTGGATTTTAGGTTTTATTTTTGGTTTGAGGAGAGGTCACAGTTAGGTGATGGTGTTGATAATATACATGACTGAGATACGAGCATGGTATGGTGATTTATAATTATTGAAGTAGGTAAGATGAGGTATCAAGATACCTTGACTCATGATACTCAAATGCCTAGTAGGTAAGGTATGTATGTGAGTTAAGGTAAGTTGAGAGTGTAGTGCATGTATCTCATAATACTTCAAGTTTGAGTAATAGAGTATCTCAAGATACGATGAGGATTAGGTATTGCTTATTAAGAGAATTTTGGGTTGTAGGGTAGTTTAGTGATAGTTGAGGGGTTGGTCTAGGTGCCAAGATACCAAGGTATTTATAGTATCAAGGTATAGGCTAAGCTAAGGTATTACTAATAGTAGTATGTGTTAAGTGTAAGATATTAGAAGTACTCATAGAGATGGATGAGTATAAGGTATTCTAGATACTAAAGGTAGTAGTATTATTAACTAGTATATATATATAAGTTAAATGTTCATATATATGTATTAACTAGTTATATATATAAGTTATAGAGATTGATAATGGTATATAAGGAATCCTAGTACCTAGTTTTAGCTAGTATAGCTTTTATCATCAAGATACCAACCTAGAAGCTTAGATATAAGATCATACAACTAGAAGTAGAAATTTTGACCTAGTTCGAGTAGCATAACCTAAAAATGACCTAGAAAGCATATTTTAACTCATTTAGTATGATTATCACTTCATTTTACCAAGTAACTTGATTTTCCTACATAGGATTGTGTGACACCAGCTCTGACACCGAGTTAATTCCTTTGCTCAGGACTAGAGGCGAGTACATTTTTATATTAGTTTTTATTTCAAGATAGTGTATATATCGCATGTTCTAGAACTGTATACTTGATTCTGACACAGTGGCTCCACGAACTGGTACTATATGGATCCTGTCAAGAGATGTTATCCCTTACCGTATTCAGCAGATACTCCTTCACATATATTTTATCGTGTGTATCAGGTATTGATTATCATTTAGTTTATGTTCACACATTATTCGTATTCAGTATGCTCATATTCGTGTACACACACTGCTCATGTTCAGTGTACCCATATTTGTATTGGTAATGTGTCGTAATTTAATCGATTGGTATTGGTTGGGGATAAGGGAATAGGAGTTGATTATGTGATCAAGCCCAAGTGTATTCGTGTATATATCGATTACATATCACACGTGTAATCGAGTTACCATATTGTATTTGTGTTCAACCTAAATCGATCACATAATAAACTTGTATTCCATAGCACATTAGCTAGTTTCATTTATTTTCATTATATTACAGTTATTCTATTGCCTGTTCTTTATTCCAGTATATTACCTATTCACTCTAGTTTCATTCTGATGTTTAGTTATCGTGTATCCTTTTCTATTATCTGTTATATATGCTCGATTATGTATTTGAAACTGCTTTCAGAGGTATGTACTTCGCTCCAATCCTAACTAGATATATTTTTTAGATGATTGGCTTGTGAACCAGTATCCTACCTACTATGAGCCGCAAGACGGCGTACCATTTGAGGATACTCATTTAGAGCAGGAAGACTTCGTATCAGAGTCTGAGGAGATTTAGATTATTGTTTAGACTTGTATTAGACTTTTATTGAGGCTTATGCCATGTATATATTGTTTCAGGCTTGTGGATGTATCGTGAATCTTTCTTTCGTTATTTTATCTCGTGCTTTATCTTCCTTAATTTGCATTGTGATTGAGTATAGTTTATCATTACTTGATACCATATTGTTCCTCCGTTTGGAGTTAAGATGATTGACAGGTACCATGTATATATTGTATGAGATGTTTAGATAGTAGAGTTGACCCAGACAATGTTCTACCGCCGATGTTGTGGCGTAGGCTAGGAGTTGCTCACTATCGTGCCCTTATTTCGGGTGCGGGTCATAACATAAACCCACCTGCATACAATAGCATTTACATAAGTATGATTTTACAAGCTACCAGACTTGATTATAATCTATAGATTCAATTTTAGATATCATTGCTTTTTGCCAAGATTTTGTATCTTTATCTTGGAGTGCTTCATTATAGGTACAGGGATCAGAATCTTGTTCCTCAGGGAGGAAGTCTGATGACTCTCCCAAGAACATGAATCTGTCAGGTTGTACAATAACCCTCCCACTATAACGAGTCACCATAGGTTGTGGTATAATATTTTTGACACGTTGTGCAGTTACTTGTGGTTCCTCCTATTGTACTGTTGGTGGTAAAGTATTTGTTGTCTCATCTCTTAGTTCTTCTACAACAACTCTACTCATGACTTTATGGTTCATCACATAGTCTTCCTCTAAGAATCGGACATTAGTGCTAACAATGACCTTCTGATCCTTAGGACTATAAAATAAACCTCTTTTCGTTCCTCTTGGATAGCCTACAAATAAGTGTACTTCTGTAAGATATTCTAACTTATCTGCTTTCCTACTTAGCACATATGCTAGACTACCCCAAATTCGAATATGTTTCACACTAGGCTTATACCCGGTCCACAGCTCTATAGGAGTAATAGGTACTGACTTAGAAGGTACCAAGTTCAAAATATATGTTGTAGTCTCTTAGGCATACCCCAAAATGAATATGGTAAATATGAATAACTCATCATTGATCTAACCATCTCCATAAGAGTCTTATTCCTTCTTTTTGCTACACCATTCTGTTAAGGGATTCCAGGTGCAGTAAATTGGGAAATAATTTTAGCTTCTGATAAATAGTCCCTAAATTCTCCAAAAAGGTACTCACCACCACAATATGAACGTAATGACTTGATACATTTTTCATGATGTTTCTCCGTTTTAGCCTTGTATTATATAAATTTTTCAAAGCACTCAAACTTACGGTGCATTAAATAAATGTATCCATACCTTGAATAATTGTTAATAAATGTGAAAAAATATTCAAACCCACCTCTAGACTGGACAGTCATGGGCCCACACAAATCAGAATTTCCAACACATCTTTAGCCCTATACCCCTTTGTCGTGAAAGGCATTTTGGTCATTTTACCTTCCAAGCAAGATTCGCAGACTGGAAGTTCCTCTACTTTCAATAACTCAAAGGTACATCTTTAACCAGTCTTTGAATCCTTTTTAGATTAATATGTCCCAATCGTAAGTGCCAAAGATATGTTTGGTTCATACAAGAATGCTATTTTCTCTTATTTAAGTTAGAAAATATGTTATTCATTTCCATAAGTTGCATTATGGGTGAAATAGGATTAATGACATATAAATTATCAACTAATGCACCAGAATAGATCAAATGCTTGTTTTTTCAAATAATAGTATTGTCATTAAATATACTGAATATACATCCTTAACTAGCATAGAAATAGAAATTAAATTTCTTTTAAGTGGTGCATAAAGACAATCTTTCAATATTAAAGACTTATTTCTACCAAAAGAAAAAATAATATCTCCTACTACAAAGGCTGCTACTTTTGTAGCGTCACCCATGAACAAGCATATCTCTCCATCACTAAGCCACCTGGTTTCCTGGAATTTGTACAATGAATTGCAAACATGGTTAGTGGCTCTTGTATCCACACACCAAGTGCCGGTAGATAACACTGTTAAACATATTTCAACTATTAGTAAATAAGATATACTTTCATTATTCCCTTGTTTGAGAAGTGGACAGACACTCTTCCAATGTTCTGACCCTTTGCACTTGAAATACTTATTTTTCAGCTTTTTTACAATGCCTTGAGGTCCCATGCCCTTCTTTGCTGAATTTACTTATTTCGGAAAGTTATTCTTCTTTTTACGGTCTTTCAGCTTAGAAGTAGAAGCCTTTTCAGTGACATAAATATGACCATTCTTCCTTATGAGAGACTCAACATCCTGCAGTTTTTTTGCAAGTTCTGGCAAACTATACAATCTTTTGTTCATGTTGTAGTTAAGGCAAAATGTGTCAAAACTTTTAGGCAGAGTCCAGAGAATAATATCGACCTGGGTTTTTCCATCGATTTCAGCTCCAAGGATCTCCATCTAATTCAGATGACCCATCATCTTGAGATCATGATACCTTACTAGCGTCCCTTCATCCATGGTCGTATTCATCAAACTCTTCATAGCAAACTGCCTAGGTGTCTTACTCTGATATCTGAAGAGTTTCTTAAGGTTGTACATCATGTCATAAGCTATGGCCATGGCCTAATGCTGATGTTGCAGTATATTTGACATAGATGCCAGAATGTAACACCGCACCATCTCATCTGCCTTGACCCATTTCTTATAAGCCTCTTTGACCTCTTCATTAGAATTAGCATCTGGCTTAGGAGGGCATTCCTCATGGAGTACATATTTGTACTCTTCAGCAATTAAGACAATATTCAAGTTATGTTTCCAGTCAATGTAATTAGGGCCAGTAAGCTTGTTTTCTTTAAGAATCACCATAAGTGGACTGAATGAACCCATTTTTGAAAACCTGAGAATCATGTAAATAATAATTATGTAGGGTAAAAACTTTTTGAACTAAAAATATATTGATTCCCTCAAAACAATAATATAAAGTTCACCAACACCTTAAACACTATGAATTTAATATGCCACGATAGTATGGACGTATACTAATTCAGTATTTGTCCAAGGAGGTTTTTCCTATTAATTTTACTATCATGTCAACCTTACTTTATGAGAAATAAAATTAATTTGTAGGTCTTTGCTTTGGTCCTACAAATTATAGTAGTGACTCCGATAGGGAGGATACCATTATTTGTATCTAATTGTATACCATTACATAATACTAAGTCCATTACTTCATAATATATTTCTTCAGATGGAGAAGTAAACACACACTAGGTAATTTTTTATAATTATTCCAAAGAAGTTTGTACTGGTGACTCGTAATTATACTCATCCGATATGGAGGAATGCACTAAATCCAACATGCAAGTATAATTACATCACCTACAAACCAGTAATGGAGACCATGGAATTTATACTAAATAAATTCCCTCTCCCACTTAGTTATTTAACAATGGAGATTTTTCTACTAGTTAACGTATGCCCATGTTGTCCATTATTAATGCGGGCTTATTTTATAGAAAATATCCACAAAATAATAAACATGAATAACAGAATAAGCAGATATAGCAATAAAGAAAAAATACTACAAAAATACACTATTTTATCAGCAGAAATATTCGTCGCTAAAATGTAATTTTTTGTCGCTATTTTCAAAAGCGACGGAATTCTTCCGTCAGAAATATTAACGTCGCTACAACTTTTAAGTCACTAATCTGTCGCTCAAGCGACGGCTTAGCGACGGAATAAGCGACATAATATCAACGCCATATTAGTGACGTACAATTTTTGTCGCTAAACCTTCTGACTACTTATCGACATAATAGCGACGGATTATGTGAGACAAAAATTATCAAATTTCTAGAAGATTTTGCACATTTTGGGCTCACATAGTTCGTCGCTAATCCGTCGCTATGCCGTCACTCCCAGTGACGGATTAGCGATGAATTTTAGCGACGGACCCTGATAAATGTTCGGTACATTTGTGTCTCAGACGTTTTAGCGACAGAATTTTTTGTGGCTAGGTAGTCGCTGACCTGAGATTGTTCGTCGAAAATTTATTGATGACCTGAGATTTTCAGATTTTTTGTCGCTAGTATGTCACTAGTTCGTCGCTAAAGGTAATATTTTTCCCAGAAATCAATTTCCGCGAAGCATATACCTATTATACATTCACCAATTTTCACACAAATAAATTTTACATAAGTAAATTCCATACAAACTATGACAACCCGCACAAATATGTCCAAATGTTATATATACAATAAACTAATAAAGTAGAGTAATCCAAACACACCACAAACTAAAAAAATACAAAGGTGGAGGCGGAGGCGGTGTTATACAATTCAACTCCAAAAATATGACGGTGTTATACAATTCCACAAAGTCAAATAAATACAATCAAGTCAAAAAAATACAATCGAGTAAAAAAATACAAGCAACTAAAAAAAATACCACAAACTCAAAAATCTATCAAGTCGACGGTGGAGGCGGAGGCGGCGACGGCTGTCAGCTAGCCATGTACTGTGTCACAACCATAGCGATGATATTCTATAGATCATCAGGAGCAACGGTAGATTGAGAAGTGGCAGGAGCCGTCAAAGGAGCTGGAGGACCCATCGATGCCGTCGGAGGAGCTGGAGTCGTCGGAGTAGCTGGAGGAGCCGTCGTAGTAGCCGTCGGAGGAGTAGGTGCTGGAGCATCACGCGTGTCTATCAACTGTCGGACCAGCCCATGTAGCTCATGCACAGTCATCGTGAGTTGCTCCAGAGACATCACAGCAAAAGGAATACTAGAGCCGGGCACTGATGGAGGTAGAGTAGCCGTCGTAGGAGCTTTGGAAAGAACTGACGGCTGGGATGCCAATGATCCGGTACCGTACACGCTGTCGTATTTCCCTTTTCCGACAATTTGTACCCACCGATCGTTTCTCTCAGTCGGCGTACTGCTCTCAACGCCCCCCTCTAACATCTCATACATCTCCTATATTTATTATATAAATAAGTTTAGAGTTAAGGATTTTAGAGTTATATGTGCTATATTTAATTTTGGTTAGAGTATCATATTAGATACTAGATATCTTATTATATAATTTAACCAAGGTTCTAAGTATCAGAACCGGAAATGGTAACAGACCATTTCTTAACTCTAAAACTATTTGATTCTTTGTATTTTTGAAATTGAATGAAATTGTAATCACCCTTGTCGATTAATTTATATGCGATAGATAAGTTTTCTTCTTTTATATGCTTTTATAATCTTAATATAATCTAATATAACTTCATAAACCATTAGAATGGATAAAAAAATCAACCTAGAAACTAGAAAATGTCATAGTTTGACTTTTGACCTAGAGTTGACCTAGTTTGACTGTTTGACCTAGAGTTGACCTAGAATCTAATTAAATTATAAAAATAATCTAATTAAATTGATAAAATTTTATAATGAAAACTTACATATGTTTGGTGGCCCGCTCATCTACGAGCTTCCCATCATTCTTTCTTTTGTGTGTCCGCTGAAAAATTGCTGGAAAGTTGACGGTCTGGCTCTGATGGCCTCGTCGCACTGTAAAAATTAAGTAATTAATAAATAAGCAAAAAAATTAGAATTAAAAAAGTTAAATCTAGCAAAAAAATTTAATATTAACCATCCGTCGAAAATATTCGACGGTCGGAATAGATCCACCAGTATGAAGACCACCCTTAGCACGGACAACCCTCACCTTCTCGCACTTGGCCTTGTAGGCCGGGGTGTCCATCTTCTACTACAATTACTCCCAGTACTCCGCCTTTAGCCACTCCTTGCGATGATCCGGCCAAGTAACGCCAGCACCTTTTGGTCATTGATCATATCTCTCAACCTCTTGCTGGCGACGGTCTTGTAGCACTTTTTGGATATCAATATCTCTATGATCCGGCCACCAGTACAACCTCTACAAATTAGAAAATTATTTGGTATCACTTTAATCAAAAAAATTATATATTATTATAAATAAAATTTATGTACATACCCTGAGCTTCTCCAGCCAAGTGAATCGTCGATCAAGAGGAATGTCACTAAAGTTGATATAAGGGCCATCAAAGTAGCCCCGCAAGATCTCCCCCAGATCATTCCCAGCTTTGATCGGGAAGAATCTGAAATAAGTCGACAATATACAATTAAAATAAAAATACAAAATAAATATATGAATTATCAAATAAATGCTTACGTCGCTTCATCGGCCCATAGCTTTGGGACGAGAGATATGAGTTGTCCGCTCTGGTAGAATAGGGGGGTCTGCAAATCCAGGGCGGCAAACATATACTCCGTTTTCCACAAGAAGGCCTAGAAATGTATTTGCTCATGTGGGAGCAACTAGTGGAGTAGCCGTTGTAGTAGTGCCGGTAGTGTCTAGAGTAGTAGAAGGGGTAGCAGCATATGGCAATCTGGTAGATGGAGTAGCTCCTCCTACTAAATAACCAGTACATGGCGGGGATAAACCATCCGCCCCACCTATGAACTCGTCCTCAGGTCATGTGCGAGAATCTGGGATAGTCTGCGTAATGGACGAAGGATGCTGAGAAGATGATCCTCTCTGAACCTGTCATTCTCCTCGTCCTCGTCCTCGTCCCGCCATACTATAGGTAAATCTGCAACAAATAAAAAAAAGTTGTCATCAAACAGATAATCATAAAGTAATGCATGGTGTGGTAAAATAAGTAAATACTAGTGTGATGATGAAATAATTAAATAAATATCTAAGCTAATGCATATGTATGTACGTACTAATCTTATTCATCTTCCAAATCGTCATCGTCTTCCAAATTGTTTTCCGAATTGTCTTCATCTTGTACTTCTTAATTTTTATTTTTACTTCCACTATCACTATCATCTTCATCTTCAAATTCTTGTTCCTCGCTTGATATCTCCATATCAGAGTTCTCTTCTATATGAGGTAAATCTTCTGTGTGAATCACTTCGTCAACTCTATCATCCTCTATGGAAATGTCAATCTCCATACCATCAATCTCGACCAAACTCATATATGCAAGTTGAGGCATGACCACATCATCATCTTAGTATGCTAGATCCCCAATATTATATATGTTTCTAACTTTAGTTTTGCATACAGCCCACCAATCTTTATTATTGCATCATCGACTAGGATAGCTCGTATAATACACTTGAACTGTTTGACTAGCCAACACAAATGGTTCAAAACCTACATATCTTTTTTCATATTTTATATCAACAAACCCAAACTGTTTGTAAATTTTCCATCCTTGCTTAGGTGTTGTATCGAACCAATCATATTTAAATAGCATAATTTTTGTCTCATAAGAGTAATCCAACTCCATGACATCTCGTACACCGTAATAGTTGAATTCAGGATCAGCATCGCAGACTGAACCCCTTACACATACTACGTAATTCTTTGTATAATTAGCCTCCTCATCAACAAATAATTACTTAATAGACTTATCAGTAGTTCTAAATTGAAATCATTGATGGTGTATCCATCCCAATACTTTGCCCTTTTGCTTGGTCCGATGGATAATTCTCGAAGTCGTTCATTTTGTAAGTCTGTACCAGGACGAAAAACCTGAAACATCACGTATCATATAAACATTAGACAAAGATTGGTCTGAATGCTAAATTTAAAATGCTTAATGATTATGATCCATACATAGTTATGGAACCACGATAAAAATTTTCTATCAACCTCTCTAGTAAGATCATCTTCATTAATATTAGGTCTCTCTGATTTTACCTCAGCTCTAAAAGTACTGTGATAATAAGGAGATCAGTTAGAGCAATTCTTTTCGAAGTATATACCAAATAGAAATATCTAGGAAAGATGTGTCGCTTACTTCTCAATATATTTCATCTCTTTTATACCACTATTTAACAATATATACCGTTAAGCATCTTCAAACTCATCTTCTTCTAACCAACGTACTTTAGTAGTACTTGTAGGCTTCCCCCATATTGAATATAGTGTGGATTATACTATTCGGGGGCTTAACCCCACCGTCATCATTTCTTGGGGCTCTATTACGATTTATTCTGACATGAGTATCAAAGTAGATAGAGAAGAAGTTTGAAACCTCCTCAATGATATATGCTTTGCATATCGAAGCTTCTACATGAGACTTATTGCCAATCCTATTCTTCAGGTGATGTAGATACTTATAGATAATATATTGAATCTTAGAATTATTTGAATAAAGAAATTATTAGTATAAAGAATTTATACCTCTCAAATGGATACATCCATCGATAATGGATGGGAGCACCGACGCGTGCTTCGTATGCAAGATGAATCGGCAAATGCTCCATACTATCAAAAAATCAGGGAGGAAGCACCCTTTCTAACTTATACAATGTCAATACAATCTTCTCCTCAAGTTCTATTATATGTTGCACCATTAACTTGCTTGAACAAAAATCTCTAAAGAATATAGATAAATCGGCCAACGGAGTCCAAACATGATGAGGCAGCATCTCTCTCAGAGTAATAGGTAGTAACCTCTCCATAAACATACGGCAATCATGACTCTTCATCCCCGTCAGCTTGTGTTCGTTAAGATTAACACATCTTGCCAGATTTGACACATAGCCTTCAGAAAATCTCAACTTTAAAATCCAGTTGCATATTATTAATTTATCCTCCCTACTCAATGTAAATGGCACTGGAGGCTTGACCCAATTGTCGTTGCTACTTCGTTTTAGGTAAAAATATGAATGCCTGCTAATAATTTTCAAGTCCTTTCTTGCTTTAACATTGTCTTTCATTTTTCCCTTGATATCCATCACTGTATCGAAGATGTTTTCGAATACATTATTTTTGATATGCATGACATCAAGATTGTGTCTTATGAGACTATCCTTCCAATAAGGTAAGTCCTAAAAGATACTCCGCTTTATCCAATTATGCCTATGTCCAAACCCTTCAAAGTGATCGCCTGATATCAGATCTTCTAGCACAGTTGTCAATCCATCTACCTCTTTTCAAACTTTGTCTTCTGTCAGTCTCAACGGGGGAGGAGATAGTTCCTGTTTACCAGCTCTAAAGGCATCTATGTTCCTTCTTCACGAATGTGATGCAGGAAGGAACTGACAGTAACAATAAAAAAATATGTTTTTCCTCCATTCTAGAGACGGAATATCTTACTTTTTTTTATACATATCGGACAAGACAAAGTACCATGAGTACTCCACCCCGATAACATCCCATACCCTGGGAAATTGTTGATGGTCTACATGAGAGACGCTCTCATCTTAAAGTTCTACTTTTTTGATATATCATATGTCCGAGCGTCGAATTGCCATAATTATTTCAACTCATCCACCAAAGGTTTCAAGTAGATATCGATGTTCTTCTTTGTATTTTTTGGACTGGGTATAATAAGTATCAAGAATATGTAAGGAGTCTTCATGCACATCCATGGTAGTAGATTGTAAGGAGTTAAAATCATCGGCCAAAAAGAGTACTAAGATCCCGACTGTCGAAAATGAGTGAATCCGTCAGAACATAAACCCAACTAGATATTCCTGGGCTCCGTAGCAAATTCAGGATTACACAAATTAATATGCTTACATGCCTCTTCATTAGAAGGATGAAATAATTCGCCTTCATCCATCTTTCGTTCCTTCCTATGCCATGTCATGTGTTATGATGTATTTGCGGACATATAAATCCTCTGCAGCCTCTTTGTGATCGATAAAAACTGCATGTACTTGTAGAAATGCAACCTTGCTCGGACAGTTGACTTTTTTTGCCCTGAATTAGCTTATACTGATCCGCATGACAGAAAATATATTTATCTTTATCATTATTCTCCTTGTAGTATAATCTATCTTTTCGACAATAATCTATCTTTTCGTAGCCTAATCTGAGTTTTCGTATCATCATCTTCGAGTTGTAGAAGTTATCAGGCAACTCATTCGATCCTTTTGGCAACAACTCTCTAACAAACTGAATTATTCGTCGTAGCATTCATGCGGCAAGTTAAAATCAGACTTTAGGTTCAACAGACGCATCACCATCGATAGGACAGAATAAGAATCATAACCCGGGTATAACAGAGTATCGACATTCTTGAACATATCTTAAAATTCTTTTGCATCAGGATTAGGATCCTTCGGATCAAAACTTGGACCGGCTGCATCAAATACCAACTCACGCGCCAGGTTTCGCGGTTGATATTCAAAGTTATCTCCGAGAATGGACTCTTCTACCTCTGTATTGAAGGAGGAATAATGATATTGAGAAAACAAAGGTTCTCCTTGAGTCGTCTACTACTTGTAGTTCGGTACAAAACCCTTCTTTTAGTGATGCTCCCTCACGAGATCCACCTCTTTGAATGGTATATTATGACATTTAACACAAGGACACTTGATGAGCCTCCCATCCATGAAATAAGGTTGACTACTAGCGTATTTGAGAAATTCCTCAACGTCCGCCATGAAATTATCTGTCAAACCAATCCTACTCTCATATCGCCGATTGTATATCCACGATCGGTCAACTAAGTATCGACTCATTGATTCTGCATGTACCATATATTCAAACAATATAAATTATATACAAGATGAGTTAGGATATTTGCTAAAGGATTAGTTAGTTATGATACTTAATGAAGAAGTCTCATAAAGAACTAAATGAGCTATTGGAAAGACCATATTTGAGCATTTCTTCATGTTTTACAAGTATCCAAAACAATAATTCCTCGACACTTATCCATTCATCTGAATATGGCCGATACATGCCATAACATAGTATGGTTGGAACTACTAATTACTATTCATATTAGTACCCTAAAGTGATAATCGATACTCATAGTAATGGTCCGATACCGATTCTGAAACAAAGACCAATACTCTAAAATGTTAATAATTTATTATAGGTTAAATTAGTGATAACCGTATCGACTTTAGGGCCGATGAATAAATCGATACCGATACAGATTTTTGAACATCACATATTCTATTTTCGATATTCTAGGATACGCTAGAGCCTATGTATTAAGAATTATGTACGTCTAAGGATACACATATAAATCAAAATAATTATATATGTAAAATTTAATTTGTCAATCTTCTTCTAAGTTAATTATAGACACATATAATACATATTACCATTTTCATGTCCTAATACTCGTGACAATTTGTCTGTATATTTTTGATACGTGTGTCCGTGCTATAAATCGGTACGAAATTCTTCTTCTAAGTTAATAGTGTTTTTGTAGTGATGGCATAAAAAATGTGTCATCTTCATCGAATATTACTAGATTTCTTGTAAGTTTTAAAATTTTATAGCTTTGAGTAGTTGTAGATCAAAAATGACTAAATAACAAGTTTTAGTAAGGTACCATGTCTTAGTAAGTATCCCATTATAGGTTTGAGTATTTTTTTACGCTAATAGAAACCCGAACCAGTATGGGAGACATGAGAAAGATTATCTACGAGAAGGCTTGCTTCAGCACTCCTTTGCTTTCTTCTCTTCCCAATTCTGTTAAATAGCTTATACAAGATTTCAAACTTCTTTTATATTTAACCATACTTCTCTTTCCAATTCCCATTTTACTCTGATTGAGGTGTCTATACATATATAGTACAAGCAATAATTTGATAGTATATCTATATAGAATAGTGTCATCATATTTCTATCATTGAGATCTTTTAGGTCTGAATTAGCATTATTGTTTGTAAGTAGGAGGGTGAGACGTCGTTCATTCGGGGAGTGGTGTGACCGGAGGTGGCCTACATAGTAGAGGGTGAGAGGGTTGTAAGAAGGTTGTAAGCATTTAGTAGTAAACTTAGCATTATTGTTTTTGAAATGCATAAGCCCTAGTTCAAAGAAATTTTCTTATATTAATAACCAAAAATAGCAGTTACTTTGAAAACTTTCGCCATTTGAATGAGACTGAAGTTTCTTAATTATGACTTTCTCTACTTTTGACAGGTCAATAAATAAATATATTCAGAATTTAAAAATATCAGAATACAATGATGCTTGAATTCATCCTCCTTTTCCCTCATAAATTCCATGAAGATTTATTTTTCCAACATAATGATAGATGACCTAGAAATCAAATAGCCACTTCAAAATATTCACAAGTGAGAAATTATGTATGTTCACAGATTCTTCATTTCTATATTATATGCTTATTTATCATACATTACTTGTTGCAATATATGTCTATATATTATACCATATTTGTTTATTCATATTTTATAAGAGTGCCCTATATGTTATTTCAAATCATGTAAAATATATGGAATCCAGGTAGATGAATATCAACATGATGGTAAGGTGACCACATTAATTCCATTACAAAATTATTGTAAATAATAAGGTTGTAAAAGCATGTAATCGAATATTTCCAGTGTATCTGTGTCCATGTCTATGTTCTCGTATCAGTGTCTAGTGTCTCGTGTCTACGTGTCCAGCACCCCTAAATCCTGTATGCTAATTAATAATTAACCAAAATATGAATGAGGGTTAGGTTAGAGCTTACCTTCGAAGGAGGAGGGGATCTGACGGAGCGTGGGCCGGAGAGGGGGTCGAGGAGAGGGGGGCCATAGGGGGGGTTCGAGGAGGGGTCAAGGAGAGGGGGGTTCGAGGAGGGGGCAGAGGCGGACAGAGGGGGTTGAGGAGAGGGGGGGTCGGGGAGGGGGTCGGGGAGAGGGGGTTCAAGGAAGGGGCAGTGGCGGATGGAGGGAGGGCAGAGAGGGGTGGTTCGAGGAGGGGTTCGTCGGAGCCAGGAGGGAGGGGGTGTCGAGGAGAGAGGGGGAGAGAGAGAGAGAGAGATTCAGAATGGGGGAAAATGAAACGCGCTCTGGAATTTTAAGTTTTCGCAACGATGGATATTTCTGTCGCTATTCCGTTGCTAACGTAACTGCGACGGATTAACGACGGCTTGTTGGCAAAAACTAATATAATTTGTTTGTATAAATAAATTAGTCATAATTTCATCGAAAGTTTATCGCTGACTCAACGACGGATTTTTTTCGTCGCTGAGGTCCATCGCTATTTAATAGTATTTTTATAGTAAAATGAATATCCAACTACTATGGCCATATATCATGTTTCTTCCTCAACTACCGAATCCAGAATCTTGCTCTGCGCAGATTTATTCGGAGTTCGACCTCTTCATTCAAAAATTATATTTCTATAGTGAAATGAATATCCAACTACTATGGCCATATATCATGTTTCTTCCTCAACTACCAAATCCAGAATCTTGCTCTGCGCAGAGTTATTCGGAGTTCGACCTCTTCGTTCAAAAATCATATTTCTACCTCCAGACTGCTAAAAAATAGTATCTTATCCCGCATCAGAAACAACCACTATCGCCATCACGATAGATAAAAAATTTAAAATTACATCAATCGTATGACTCCCGAAGGAGTTTACACTTAATTTAGATTGAAGAAAACTTACTAAATAAACATGATCAACCCTCGTAATTTTAATTACATCCATGAACAAAAACAACCATGACATACCATGGGTTTAAATCCCAGAAATAAAACATATACACAGAACATAGTAGATGGATCTAAGATGCCTGCAAAACCAAGTTAGAACAGATCTACATCTACTGACTATTTTTTAATAAGATTTTTATTGGACAACATGGATTTATCAATCAATACGCAGATCTAATACCGGATCTGATACCAATTGATGGAACTAGCGATCCCCAGGACCGCATATTGGTCTGCATATCGATCGATAAAAGATTAACAAGTTTAATACGTGATCTAACCCTTCAAAGGAGGAAACTAGGGTTCACGAATTATACCTGAAGTAACGAGAAAAAAATGAAGGTTTTTAGTAACCTTGATCAGTTAGCGACCCTAAGATCTTCTACACGTATGCTTTCCTCGGATTGGACATCGTATGGGCGACAATCTTCCAACCTTTTTTTTGCTTGGCCGACCCTCTTCCTCTCCTTACGTGAAAAAAGAATTTAGAGAAAGCTGGTTTCTTTTTTTATTACCCTGATGGCCAGAGAATAGAGGATATATATATATAGACTACGGCAGGGACCATGAGGATAAATTAGGATTAGGTCTCCCAACGGATCTGGTTATCCCATGTTCAGCACGAACACACAACCCTGGTCTATTAACAATAGCTCGATCCACTAAATTGCTATTGTTACACTACCTTCCTAATCCTAAATTATGATTATGGGCTCATTTTTATTATATACTTGTTTGTCTTCCCATATTAAGATTCAAATGTTCGTCGATCAAATTAACTGACAATTATATTAATCGATATCTTTTATCCTTAAGTAATACCACTCAACTTTATTTGTCATGTCGGATATAATCCACCTACAGGGTTTATATGACAATCCTTATGAGTTCCTTAAGGGGATATCATCAACCCGATATATCGGGACATTGATTCCTTTTATAATCAACAGTCCATCATACACATAATATCATTACCCAATTCATAGAGGTTATTGACCCATAATGAATCTCACTCTTTTACGAGTCCAAGTAATTCAAAATACATATACATGTCTATTATTAGATCCATATTAAGAGCATAAGCATCTATAATAACAGATGTGTTTGTTCTCTTATGTAGTCAGTACAAAGAGAATAACCTCAAGTGGTCCTGTTCAATACATACAAAATATATTAGTATAAATCTATAGTCAAATAGACTAATACCGGAATACACCACAACATTTCCCATGGTTTGTCCAAGTCTATCTAGGTTGTGAACTATTTATATATTCTATAGGAAACTGATAATATGATCTTCTGTGTGACACCACACACCATATTATCTATAATATAGAATATGAGACACTTGAATTAACATTATAACAAATACAATATGCAAATATTTTTCATATGATTCTCATTTAAAAATAAGAAAATATAGTTATATCATGACCCGTACCCGGATTAGGGACACGAGTAGTGAGCAACACCCAGCCTATATCTCAGCATCGGCAGTAGAATGCTGCCTGGGTCAACTCTACTATCTAAACATCTCATACAATATATATATTATACCCGACAATCATCTCAACTCCAAACGGAGGAACAATATAGTATCTGATAATGATAATCTATTCTCAATCATAATGTAAACTAAGAAAGATAAAGCACGAGATAGAATAAAGAAAGAAAGAATCACAATACATCCACAAGCCAAAATAATATATACATGCCAATAACATCAATAAAAGTCTAATACAAGTCTAAACAAATAATCTAAACCTCCTCAGACTCTGGTACTATCTCTAAATGAGTATCCTCTAATGGTACGCAGTCCTGTGGCCCATAGTAGGTAGGACACTGGTCCATAAGCCAATCATCTGAAAAAATATATCCAGTCAGGATTGGAGCGAAGTACATACCTCTGAAAGCAGTTTCAAATACATAATCAAGCATATATGACAGATAATAGAAAAGAATACATGATAACTAAATATCAGAATAAAATGAATTAGAGTGAACAGTTAATGTACTGGAATGAAGAATATGCAATAGAATAACTATAATAATAATAGAAATAGACAAAACTATCTAATGTGCCATGGAATACAAGTTATTTATATGATCAGTTTGGGTTGAACATGAATATAATATGGTAACTCAATTACACGTGTGATATGTAATCAACATGTACACGAATACACTTGGGCTTGATCACATAAACAACTCCTATTCCCCCATCCCGAACCAATACTAATGTATCCAATCATGATACGTTACGAACACGAATATAAGCACACTGAACAAGAGCAGTGTGTGAACACGAAGTACACTAAAATCAATACCCGATACATACGATAAAATATATGTGAAGGAGTACCCGCTAAATACGGTAAGGGATAACATCTCCTGACAGGATCAATATAGTACCAGTCCATGAAATTACTGTGTCAGAATCAAGTATATATTTCTAGAACATGCGATATTTACACTATTATGAAAAGAAAACTAACAGAGAAATGTACTCATCTCTGGTCCTGAGCAAAGGTGTCTCTCGATGCCCAAGCTGGTGTCACACAATCCTATTTGAGAAGAATTATGTTAAATCGGGTAATGAATAAGAATTAAGTTAAACAATGCACTAATATGTTTTCTAGGTCGATTCCAGGCTAAACTAGGTCCAACTAGGTTCACACTAAGATTTTGGTCTTTAACTAACTAAAACTGGCTAAATTATGTTTCTGGCTTCTATGGATACCAATATCTTAAGTAATATATCTATAGGCTCTAGGTATTAATATTTATCAAAACATAGTTATACTAGCTAATATTAACTATATTAACTATCACTAATATATACATAACTCATATGTACTAGCCTCTAAGTTATAAGCTAATACCTTACCTATACCTATAACAATACCTTGATAATACTCATCATATTACCTTAAACTTATGTCAATAATATAGTTATATATATATATATATATATATATATATATATATATATATGCTAAATTATAACTCTTGATACTAGGAGACTCCGCGATACTTAACTACTCCAACACTAACCTAGCTTAGTACCTCATGTTCAACAAAATACCCCACTGATCTAGCATCTGAATCTAACATCACAGGATAACTGATACCTGTGCATCAGTTCAATATTTCCCTCTTCCTCTCATCTAATGTGTATCTTAAACACCACAGTGGTGTGCTCAATCGAGTACACCAAAAATGTGATACTTATTGGACACCTCCCCAAGTTATCCTAACATACTCTTAACCCTCACCAACATATATTTGCATCACGCTTACTGTCCTTGTACACAGACACCTCTGTGCATACTAACCCCCAGCTATCCTACTCTAACATACCCCATAACCTACTAACCTACACTGACACACACACTCAATGTAGATATCAGTGCAGGTATATCTGTATTCACCTTATGGTTCAGGCAGACACACCCTCTTCCTGTAACTGAACTTCTTTGCACACATACTTGTGCAATGACATACCTCCCTCTCCAAACTATCTACCCAACTACCTCATCAACCCATACTGTACTTGCACCCATCCCTCAACTCACTGTACTGCTGTTGTACCCTCCAATACAGCTATTGTTGTTGTCGTTGGTTTCAGCAAACCCCAACCTGTGTGCTGCAGTGCACATCAGTGCACTGCTTGCACTGAACACTTGCACTTAGAGATGCTCTCCCCATACTCCAACTTCCATAACCTGCTGCCAAAAAATATTACTCCAATGCCTGATGCACACTCTCGCTCAGATTACCGAGCCTCAACCAATACACAATAGTGCACATCTGTGCACTGCCTGCATATACTCAAAGCTCCCAAATCTGCTTAGTTCAGCGTTCAATACTCACTAACCCTCAACTCGACTTACCTCTCATCTATAAAACCTATCATTATATTATCGCATCTCACACTAACACCTCCTACCCTCAACTCACTACACTGGACCCATAATATCACATGTGCACAACACGAGCAGTGATTATTGCTGCCACTTGTTGCACCCCCACACAACTCATCACTGGATACTTTCACACTGTGAACGCGAATACACACACACATATATATAATTATAAATCAGAATATATATATACTAACACACACTAATGGGCAATACATCAAACACGTGGTAGGCACTAGTGTGATACGCTAGGATACGCTCAAGATACACACTCCAATTAAGTGTCAAAACCCATAATCTTCCACAAATATCATTTATACGTATCAAATACAATCATGACTAATTATTACAATTAGTTAAAATGGAAAATGAAGAGAGATTACACTAATTGGTACAAAATATCCAAAATAAGCCCCGTATCGTACCGTATCACAAAATACCATGATACGGCCTACACGTATCCATTTGTGGACACGTACCAAGTCTCATAACCATAATCTAAGTCTAATTAGATCTAATTGGTCTCACGACACACAATTGATGTGTCAAAATCATAATTCTCCTAAAATATACATAAATCACCACATAGAATTCATAATACATAGCCAATTAGCCTAAAAACACGTTCCTATAGGTAGTCCTATGCTATGGGGTCATTCTTAATGGTCAAATGCATGATTAATAAGCTATAATAGGAGAGAAATTCAAGAATTACCAATTGGGAGATAGATTCCCAATAAAAATGTAATTGGACACGATTCAGACACGATCTCTAGCTCTAAAGTTCCTTCTTCTTGTGCTCCTTGCTTCTCTAAGCTCCAAGGCTCAAAGAGTGATGAATTTGAGAAGAAACTGGTTGTAAAATATAGAAAATCAATGGAGGGAAAATAAAAATTTGGGGATCTAGAATTTGGAAGCAAAATGCAATACAAATAAGGAGATAAAGAAGGAGAGCCCCTCTTCAAGTGGCCGGCCCATTACTCTTTCCTCAAGCTACATGCTAAGGTCCCAAAAATCCCTATATGATGTATTATGAGAAATAATTAAGGGTGGATATTTTTGAAAGTCTCTAACTAATTGTAATTAAACCAATTCTCCTTAATTTAATTAGTAGAATAATGAATGGGCTTGGGTCCAAGTTGGGCTCACTAATTGCCATGACAAATCTAGGTAGGTCCACATGTGTCAAGTCTAAAATATTGGCTAGTCTCTCTAACTAAACTAAATAACACAAGTCTCTAATTAAATAACTAATACTAGCCACAATAGTTATAGCTCAACATAATTAATATAATTATCACACTAATATTCAATATTTATTCCTAAAAATAAATATCCATGCCAAATTACTAAACTACCCCTACCTGGAAAAGTGGGGATGACAAGTTAATACAAAGTGATGCTTTTATTATATAACCCTAACAATGAGGAGGCATACTTTATAGTCCCAGCGAGACAAGACAAGCAATGTCAGCTAATTTTTGGCAAAACTAGAAACAAAAGAGTTGCGATGACGAATGGTTCTGACGAAGATATGGAAAAGATACAACTTTATCGTTATATCCAACAACCCAAGAACATCTTACAAGGGATGGGCTACAACATAAAATCTGGCTTTGGACTAAATTATGAAAAAGGCAGACGGACTCCTATACGTCACCTCTCTCCTAAAGGCAAGCCGAAAATATACTACCAACGGACTGGTCGTAGTTTGGGATATGTTACACCACCAACAAGTCCTGAAAGTTCAGAATCAGAAGAAGAGACATTTTCTCATTCTTCTGACTCATCATTGTGGGATTCTGACGAAAGCATGGGTGACATATTCAAACAGGCTTTCTGTGTAAATATGGTGTCAACTGCCCAAGATGATAAAAATATTAGAGATTTGATAATGATGCCTATCAAAGGAAAATTCCTAAAGAAGTATTATATCTAAGAATGCACGACATATTCTTCTCTATCTCCACCAGATTAAAATAAGATGTACAACAGTTACATTTTATTTAATCTCCAGCAACTCATAGCCTACACGGCCACTCGAACAATTACCTGTATTTATTTTTGAATAAAACAAGGGTAATGGGTCCTCAAAGTTCCCCATCGGTATAATATCCAAATCCAACGGAACACTCTCGTTGAGATCACCTAAACGATTCTCTCGAAACAAAATATTCTATTCTTAAAGCCCAGTTATTTTAAGGATATCCTATTACTGATCCCCAGTTGGATTGGGAATAATCTCACATGTTTATTCACCATTCAATAAGTGTAATGTGATTCATGTCCATATTACCTCTGAATCATATTTCATTTATTATCCCCTAAATAGAATATAATAGTTCAGCCTTGAACTACTCTGTCTTCTCTTCCCCGGTAGATTAAACTAGTGAACTATCACGTCCATATCACCTCTGATAGTATTACATCCTATAATATTTATTATTTGTACTCAATACGAGTATGCCTCGAGTGATACATCTACCAAATTCTTTCACAGAATTATCCTGCCATGTCTATAATATCTCTTAGCAGATTTATATTCAATTGGTCTCGATTTGAAAGTATCACTAAGGTGAAACAAAAATTTTTTATTGATAGAAAAATAAGGAAAAGGACAATAAAAATGCTTAAGAAGTAGATGGGTCAGAATCTTCAGAGTTGTTCATAAACATCGCAAGAGCATGCAAAATACAGACGTCCGACAATACCAGTAGTTGACGTAAGACGTCAGTTTTGGCTGATTCTTCTTGTTTTCTTGAATCAACAGAAGGATGGAGGGAATCAATGATCTTATTTTGGAGCAGAGAAAGACCGTAACCAGATTATCCATAATGGATAAAAGAATAGTAAATTCATCAGACTTTCATTTCTCCTTCAAAGACTCATTCTGGGAAGCCATTAGCAGATTCGAATGAAGAATGTTGAATTTAGTAGCCGACTATTATTTATAAGAAGTGGGGCGATGGTTCAAATTTTTCCATGTGATTCATTGACAATAAAGGTAATAATTCAGAACCCTACTATTTGTAAAGGAAGACGACGGTTCATATCCCCATACACGAATCATAAATAATGCAATGGTTCATTCCCAAACAAAGAGCAGAATACAAAACATACAACTATTTTGTGTAATCGGTCCGAGAATTCCCATGTGCGCATATTTGTCTGATTCACAGAAAATGTTGTATAGTGTGCATGACCAGACAAGTTGCAAGAATACGCGCGACAAACCACACAGTATGCATAAAATCCAGTTTTCTCTAAAAAAACACATTTATGCACGTATTAGTGGGATGGCAAGGGAAAGTCAAAATATTCTGTATTTTCTGGCATACTTAGACCAAAGTCTTCAGTCAGCAATACGCATACAGCACAATAAAGTTAAAACTAAAATTTTATTAATGATTAATCATGATTACATATGATGAAGATCTATCCTAGCTAGATTTTTATTCTAAAAAATCATGATTATAAATATGGAAATCTATTACATCTGGATTTTCATATGATGGGGATCTATCACAGAGCTATTCCCATATTTGCGTGTCGTCTGCTCCAGATGCTGATGAACTAAGGCACAGAAGAAATAGGCTCCTCGGTGTAAACCACAGTACATGTAAAAGAAATCTATGCTGTGGGCGATGATGCTATACAGGACTGGGCCTGTTTAAATTAGCACGACCCCATTTCTGTTAGACTCAAAGTAGGACATTATAATTCGAACGAAAGATGTTTCGCTATCGCCATCTAGTGCCACCGCTAGAAGCTCTGGTTGAAATTTTAATCCAAACCCTGTAATCAGCACAGGGGCCATATTAAGAGAGTGATTCCAGCGAGCTGGGTTTGAAGATAACGAACGGTCTTCTAGGTGATTCGTTTGTTCAACACGATTGAGAAGCCTATGATATCCTTCCACATTTCATCACACAAAGAACTCAGCGGCAACGATCTCCATACGAGTCTCCCACCCAACATTGAGAAGTGTCTCCTCTAGCGCCTTCTCGACGGACAGAAAAGCCGATGGAGCCATACTGCTACGGTCATCTTCGTAGACTGACACTTAATAATGGCCATACTCAAGTCTCACAGCAAGAAAGAGATAAGACTAGGAATGCTTGGTAAAGTTTTGCTCCTATTTATAAGAGAAGACATACCAAGTATAGTATAGCTCTCGAAATTTGTTCCTAAAAAGCTGCCTACATATCCGGAAAAGTCTTCTACATCTCTTCAAAGACCGTATCAAAACCAAAAAATTAAGCCAAAGATACGTGCATGTCATCCACGTCAACAAATTTGTTAGGATTCTATCCAGAGTGCGTGCACAAAATATCTCAACAACTTTTATGCTTCTAATTTAAAGTAATTTTGAATTCATCTGAACGAATTCATAAACTTTGAAGGGGATCTTGTAGAAGCATAAAAAGTGTGCCTCAGATAGATGTCGCAGTTTTCTATAAATAAATCCAACAAGTAGAAGAATTGCGCACTTTTTACTTGTTCTAGAAGAAAGATGCACATTTTCTTACTTTGGCACACTTTCCGTTAATTTCAGAGGATATCGCACTATTCAGAGAGTAGAAAAGTGTCACAGTTTCTTAATGTTATGAAAGATGGCACATAAACAATCTTCTCTCTCTCAACATTTAATGTAGCAGACTGACAGTTGACATATGTAGAAACTGAAGAGTCAAAGGTCATCATTGCATTGGAGCTACGACACACAGAGCCAGGTTGTCATTTAGTGACCTAACCGAAGTATCATTTTTTTTAAAAGTGCGTTGTAGTGCCAACTCCCTCAAAAAATGTGCCACAGTGCCAACTCCCTCAAAAATGTGCTACAGTGCCAACTCTCTCAAAAATGCATCGTAGTGCCAATCTTACTAAAAATGCGCTAGTCTCCAGATGACTTCAAAAGTGTGCAAACTATCCTAACCGACAGTGAGCAGTTATGAATACGTGTCTTATATGTCGTACTTCTAGTGAAAGGTGTACAAATAATTATCCGTCATGACCTATGCTTTCCTCGTATAGGAAGCTATGTGTCAAGTAGAAAGCAAGTTGTGCACCCACTCATGCAGAATGTGTTGTATTAATCCACCAAAAGTGCGCGCATAATGGTTCTGTACAACCAGGAGGAGACAGGCATCGGCTACCTTCAGAATACGCACATAGAGGAGCACATACAAACATATAGAGAGAAAGGGGCTAGAATTTTTAAGTCTTTAAAATTCAAGAGCAGAGTGAGAGGAATAGAATCTTCTCATGTCGTTGTGCCAGAGCTTTCTTATTGTTCAACTCTCCAAGTTGTTCGCAGCATTCCCTATACTTTTTCTTCTTCTTATGCAATTCTCCGTCGTTGTGTGCATTTCTTCATCGTCGAGTGGTCCAAGGAGTAAAGTGATCGTTCGCAGATCAGATCTCTATAACTATACTTTCCTATAATCAATTGTACTTAGATTAATGTTTTGAATCTTTTTTGTACTTTTCTTTCTTTTAAACAATTTGTAACACAAAATTTTTGTATAAATTTTTCCTCGCAAACAATTAGCAATCTTCCCATAAGCAACATGTACTTGCTCAATTGCATTTTTTTAGTCATTCCTTTGACCCAAATGAACTCAACCATTTTTAAAGGTGGATAGTGTGTCCGTTCTAATTAATACATGCCCTTATGCTTGAATGGTCCCATACCTATTCGTCCTTCTAGCAGACAGGATCAATGGGCACCTTGTTTATCTCTTAGCAAAACAGTTGAGCACTCCTATCGAGCTCCAATTACCACTCCCCATGCTGCAAAACACAACTAACCCTCTCCCGCCTAGCCGCTATTAAGTGTGCATGCCACCCTCACTTGTCTACCAAACTTTGATGTTGAATCCATGGGAGCCATAAGAGCCTGATTACCATTAGAGGTAACTAATCACTTGCACACAATATCAGAAAAATTAGTCAAATAATCACCCTGATTGTATATGGTAGTGTAGTACATGATTGCTTCAGCTTGAAGGAAATTTTTTGAGCTAACCTCCTTGCCATTAGGATTAACAAGCTTTCGAATAAGATTCCTATACTGGCACATGTTGACCATGTCGTAGAAATATTTGGAACATTGGTCACCCTCCTTCAACCAACTACACTTTGCCACCAAATCAATTTCTTCTTGCAGCCGGAGCAAGCCCACCTCCTTGATGAGCAGTTTTTTGTAGTTGCCAACTCCGGGTATATCAAATCCTGCTGCAACTGAGACTAAACCACCGAAGCTTTATTTTGTCAATCTCCAATTTACGGAGTGTCCTTAACCGGCTCCATAGCTTTAGGTAAGCTTTCACACTTTTCAGCCGCTACATAAGCCTGAACTAGGCATTGCCTTGAACCTTCTTTTGTTACTCCTTGTTGAAAATATCTTATACCCTTCCATAGTCGACCATTTGTTGTTAAATCTGAAAGTCCTGTCTTTGGGTCTATCTGCCACCAGAAGATGAACACATATGGGAGAATGGTCACTAGTGCCAGCTGCCAACCCTTCTGCCACCGTACCTGGAAATTTGTTGTAACACTATACCCAAAGCCCTAACTAGCTGACATGCCACCAGTTTGAAAACTATTTTGTTATGCCAAGTCTAGATGTGACCTTCTCTCTCAAGATTCTACAACCCGGACTATAGCAGGCACTGTTGGAAGTTTTTTAATATTGCATATGGGACCGTCCTCCCTCCAACAACGCATTAAAGTACCCCATAAGAAATAATGGAAGCTTGAGTTATGTCATGACCCGCACCCAAAAAATCGGGCATGAGTCGTGGGTACGTCCAGCCTACGTCACAGAATCGGCGATAGAACGCTGTAAAGGTTTGTTCTAGGTCACAATATCTATAACTCACAAAACCTGTCAATATAACCTCTCCAAAAGGAGGGCAACCACACAAAATATATATGCCTCAATCACAATAACCAGGAGAAGAGTAAAAGCACGATAAGATATCACAAAGAAACAAAGAAACAAAGAGCAAGTACAATATCCAAATATACAGTCCAAGTCTAAAGTCTACAACATCACAGAAGCAACAAAATAATAAATACAGTCATCCAGAAATTCAACTGGGAACAACCCAGGAAAACCCACCTAGCTAACTAGGGTGCTAACGGTGTCTCCTCGATGGGCTCCTCCTCAGTCTCCGGGTCACAACACTCCTCGATGCCCGGCCCGTAGAATATCGGGCAAAAATCCTCAGGATCCTCTGGAAAAAATATGCCTAGTCAGGACTGAAGCGAAGTACATAACTCTGAAAGCAACTCCAAATACATGGTAAGGTATATATGACTAGCAATAGAAAAGTATACAAGATGCACAGGTAAATAAATACATGGTGGAACAGATAAAGTAGCTGCAATGTAAAATTGGAGAATAATGCAAGTAGTAGAGAAGTAACTGCATGTGAGAAAATAGGAATACTACCTAAGTTCCTTGAGCATAAGTTCGTTATGTGATCGGCTTAGGTTGCACATGAATAATCTACGATAACTCCGTTATGCGTGAGTTGCATAACCAACATACACATGAATACTGTTTGGCTTTGATCACATAACCAACTCCTACTCCTCTCCCCCATTAATACTCTTGGATCCAACCACGACACGCTACGTACATGATAAATAACTTGCGCACATGAAGGCGAGAGCACACGAAGCACATGATAGCACATGAGAATCAATAACCGAAGCACATGATGAAATACACGTGATAGAGTACCCGTTGAACACGGTAAGGGGGATAACATCTCATGACGGGATCCACTAGTACCA